>JAWQRN010000099.1:0-38925 GCA_033557685.1 Sperchopsis tessellata
TATTAGATTCGGGTGTGTTTTATAATAATCAATTTTGTTTGGTAAATAGTATCTGCATGTATGTTTGTATCAAGTATCTGTTGCCTTTGAGAATGAAAATATGATTTGATCATGACTTTTTGCATTTTATGGCACATATTCATTTGCAGCTCTAACAAAAAGAAAACCAGTTGAAATAATTCAGTTTCTGCCAGTTATGCCTGCTTTGTATGATGAATTTAATCTAAGTTATTTGTCAAAATTAAGGTTAAGTTTTACAGAGTCAAAGTTATAGTTATTTTTGTATAATTAAATGAGTGGTAAGTATACAAACTATAAATACAATTTTTTTAGCTGTCGAGAAACTTAACCTTTAAATTTTAACAAAATTCATTTATTTTGCCGACTAAAATAATATACATTAAATTCGAGCAGGTTTGCTGTAAATACATAACATTTATGTAAAAAAACAAGATCACAAATTAACTATGTTTACTCATCTTCATTTGAAGCAGCCACTAAAGATTAATATAATTTCCAAAAATGTAGTTTGATACCTTTTCAGCTTTAAGCGCACACATTTCTACCTTTTAATATATAAGATAGAAGAATTTGATCCTGTATTATTTAAATTTGAAAAGGTACAAGTCTTCTATAAAATTTATAGGCTTTGGTTGCTCAATACTGAGATTAAATAAATTTTCAGTATTTATGAATGTATACACATTTATACGTAATAAATGTCATTTTTAACTAATAATTATGCAGAAATTTATCTTATGAACCTAACCATAAAATCATTTGTGCAATCCAGCTAGTATCCACTTTCATTATATTTTAAATATTAATTTGCTTCTCATGTAAGGCTATGATGCATTTAAAACAAATCAAATCTGAGAACTCTTCGAGATTATACTTGAAGGAACTTTTATTAAAGGTACTGATTTTTAATTAGTGTTAGTATTTTATTGTTTGCGTATTTGTTGTACGATCTATGAATAATTATTTGTTAACGTAATAAATAATGTACTAAAGTTTAAGTTGTGATAGTGCTTAGAAATATCAATTTGTAAAAGCAGATAACGTATTTTAAATTTAGCTTAATGTTAAAAACCTAAATTTCACTTAGGTTTTTTTTTTGGGTTAGCTATTTTGCTTTGTCTTTCATCTGAGTATTTATCATACATAGTAGATAACATATATTAAAACAAACTACACAACAGGATTAGCTATGTCCAAAAAATAAATGAAATAATTGTACTAAATAAACTTGGATGCCAGTGAAGTTTTTTAAATGTTTGTTTTTATTATATTTATTCACGAATACGTCTTGTTCTTGTTTATATTTGAAAGATATATCTTAAACCCTGAATAATATGCATTTTTGAGATAAAACAAACAGAATGTCGATTTTGGAAATATATTAAAATATTAATGATATATTTAGATATTTTTACTATGCAAGTTTAAAGTGAATATTAATTTTTAGAATTTATTTGTATCTAAAGAGATATTTTTTCCATTGTTTAATGTGTGTTTTTCATATATTAATAAATTTTTTTCCATATTTATCTTGTGTTTTATTGAAAAATTAATTCTTAACCCTAAAATATTTATAGGCTATAAATGTTATAACAGTTCGCAGTTCTTCAGATATGTTGAGGCATTTTTCTGCAAAGCAGTTGTGTCAGTTTCTTAGTACCGTCTAGTTGTAAGCTAGATGTGGGAGTGTGACCTGATAATGTTGACACAATCGAAATGCGAAGGCTTGTTGAGCATCATGTAAGATGAGATTGTGAAAGGGTCTGAAAGCTCTAAGCAAGGATGGCTGGTGCTAGTGAAATCTTCAGAGGAAAAATAGTGTACCAGTAATTTGTATAATTAAAGAATGTTTAGCTGGTTCAGTGGTACTAGTTGATGGAAAAATGGTTTGTTTTTTTAGTGATTTTATTTAATGCTTTTTTCTGTATTTACAAAAAAGCTTCGTGTTGGTTTAGGTTACCCCACCTGGGAATTTTTCTGCATCTAATATTTTAATTGGTGCAGAGTTCTTTAATATGCATGTGGTCTCAGTCAACAATACACGAGATCTACTGTTAAAAGTCACTCGCAGAAGGCAGTGAATACTGAGGTTTCTTCCTACACAAAAAGGCTGCCATCTCAGCTGGGTCGAACTTGTGACGCCTGGTTCTACAGCTAAACAATACGAGAAGAATGTTGTACTTGTGAAATATATAAAGGAAAGGCTAACAAATTTGATTGCAAGAATTATAGAGCAAGCGTTGCCTAAATTTGTGATTGGGAAAGTCCCCAAACCTAAACGGAAAAGATTTATAATTTACAGTTTGACTTTAGGGCCAGCAGATGTAGAGATCAAATTTATATTTTCTAGTATATATTATAATTTCTGTAGCTCACTAAAATGAGTCAAATAATTTAGTTGGACATAAGGAATAATAAAAAACTCTATTAATTCAAAAAAAAAAACAAGCCTACAGAACAAGTCAAAATACACACTATATCATCATACAATATTTCTGGTCCAGGTATTTCTGAATTGAGTAGTAGCCATTGGTTATTACGAAATTCTTTAGTGATTCTTTGATTTTGCCTTCAGACAAGTCCTTCATAGTTGTTGGTAGTTTATTATAAATATTTATCATAGCGTTCACAACATTCCTCTGGTTACTAGACACGTGATCCAAGCAGAAAGTCCCTGTGATGAAATTGATAAAAGTACTCTCGCTCATGCAATATGAAAAATTCATAGTGCCTTCCAAGGAACATAACACATTCCAAAATGTAAAGTTCTTTAAGCTGTCTAAAGTGTTTATTATGGAATTCACCAGATCATTTTGTCTCTCAGATGAAATGAAGAGAAAAAGTCCCAAAATTCATCCCTGTGGCATTCTCTGTTTCACCCCTGCAAAATCAGATGCTGCATTCTCTATTACCGTACTCTGCCAACGATTACATAGATATGATGTCAAAAGTTTCAGCAGAACTCCTCTGATACCATTTTAATATATAAGAAACAGCTATTTTTTCCTTTGGCATATAGAAATTTATTGCTGGGTAACAGTATATCAAAAACAAAATAAAATTATCATAAATAACTTTATTATACTATTAATAAAAAATTACACACCTTAATAATTAGAACTATATTAAATCTACAAAATAAAGAGTTGCTAAAATTACGCTCTTTAAATCACATTTGATAAAATTATTATACACCATTATTTATACATATATTTTTAAAATGAAGTATAAATATTCAAGAAGATAGTAGGAATTCTATTTTCAGTTCTTTACAAATTTATATAGTTTGCAGGTTTGAAAAAAAAGTAACGTCGACTTTAAATGGAGTCTTTGATAACATTTGCATGTGCACATTTTGCAGCCTGTCTTTGTAATTATATCACTTAGAGATTTCAACTACCATCTGTCTGATTGAGGAGCGCAGGGGTAATGCAGCTACAGAGGTGACCTGGCACCACAAACTGGGGCACATTATATGCATTAGAAAGATTACATAAATTTACTTGTCTTGGTAACCAATCAAAAGCGAATATATGTTTGTATTTTAGGCAAAGCTTTACACTTAAATTACACACTCTGTACGTCCGGCCGGTTCGTTTGGAAATACATACGATTTCACACAGTTTTGTTTTTTTATGCCACATTTATGTGCACTTACTGTTGTCATATACGCGATAATGTAGATAAAAAGCTACAGTTTGTTTATCCGTTGACTACTTGTCATGTCACAGGTATCATCCATGTTCAAATGAGAAATATCTGAGACGACTTGGAAATTCTCATAAAATAAGTACATTTGAAAATCACTACAAAGACAAAATTTTGTTATTTTATTGAAACTTTAATTATATAATACAATTCAAATGGAATTTTTTTATCTTAGAAAATAAAAAGGATGGTCTTGTTTCCAGTGCCACCTGGGGCCAGCATTTAGTTATTAAGATTCGTTGATGAAATTTTTGCCTCTGGATAAATGTGAAGTCATATTTTGTAGTAAGTATAAACTCTTAAGGATGGGATCTTCACGCGCTCAGTGTATTCTAGCTCAGCAGATGGCACACATATACAACATAGATGAAAAACAGATTTAATGGCAGATGAAAGAAAATAAATGATTTTCAGTTTAAGTTTTGAGAAAAGTTAAAAACAATTAACGAAATAATTTTTCACTTGAAAACAGGAAAAAAAAACTTTTTTGTAGATCATATAACGGAATAAAAATATTGAAAAGTTGGACACTTTCATCTTTAATAAATATATTTCTTTTCAGTAAGATTACTACTAGACTCTTCTCCTCAAAAAGAACTACACGGAAACCTTATGTCCTTTATTGTATTTCATCTGTTTTCAAGTGTTTTAACCTTTGTTGTCTATATAAAAAATAAATAGATAATAAATAAAATAATATTGCCTTGTGAAATATTTTAAATGAGCTCACGTGCCAATTTAAAATATTTGTCAAACGTATGATTTCTAGTGAATCAAGATGCCTCTTACCCACACATCGGTAAAATTTATTTGACACATTAGTATTTATCAAATTAAAATTATATTGTACCTGGTTGAAATATAATCGTATAAATGTGGTTTGTTTAGTATAATTTATGGCAAAGGTTTATTTTTAAACTAAGATAAGTGGCAAAGTATGATAAAATTTATTTGTAGTTCTCTAAAAGCACATGTATAAACTACTAAATGCAACCGTTACGGTAGCTTAGTGGTTAACAATGAGGTTGTTAAATTCATGATTAGGGAAAAGCCAATGTGGGTCCTGTGTACCCCTGGGAATTACTTTCGATTAATTGGTGCTCAATTATGTGATTAATCGATCTTCGATTATTTGATTTATCGATCATCGATTATTTGATTTAGTGATCATCGATTATTTAATTTGTCGATCGTCGATTATTTGATTAATCTATCATCGATTAATTAATTAATCGATCATCGATTATTTGATTAATCGATCATCGATTATTTGGTTAATCGATCAACGATTATTTGATTAATCAATCATCGATTATTTGATTAATCGATTATTTGGTTAATCGATCATCGATTATTTGATTAATCGATGATCAATTATTTGATCAATGGATCATCGATTATTTGATTAATGGATTATCGATTATTTGATTAATTGATCATCGGTTATTTGATTAATTGATCATTGATTAATTGATCATCGATTATTTGATTAATGGATTATCGATTATTTGATTAATTGATCATCGGTTATTTGATTAATTGATCATTGATTAATTGATCATCGATTATTTGATTAATTGATCATCGATTATTTTATTAATCGATCAATGATTATTTGATTAATCGATCATCGATTATTTGATTAATCGATTATTTTATAACAATTGATTTTGAAATTTCATAATCGCCCAGGGCTAGTCCTGTGTAAGATCAGGTGCAAATTAAATTAATTAAAAAAAAAACATCTAAGTACTTCTCAAACTCAATCTATTCTCGAATGACATTTGTGAGGTGTGGGTCATATATATCATAAATCTAAAGCCATGGATAATTTACGCTCAAAAGTTAAGAATGGCACTTCAATAGTTTTATTAATGTTTGGAAACATGTGGAATTGAATGGCTGTAACTTATTAATATAGACAATAGAGTCGTACATATTTATTCCCTCCACTTAGGTATCAAGGAAAAACAAATATTGCTACTTTTTTGGAAAGTCGTCTCTGCATTGTGTCAGATATATATTTTGCATGTGAGATAACTCAAGAACGTGAATTTTTGAATGGTTATGAGAATATAATTGTACATTGAAAACACTAGTTGATGTTGGGAGGGGGTAAGTAGCTGATTAAATATAGCACTTCGGGGTGACAAATTTAGTTTTTCTTGCACAAAATGGTATGTGTTTTAAATGTAATACTTTCACGGTTGTTATCTGTATGAATGTTGTTTCCAGGTGGAAACCGTGTAGAGGCTCTGATAAGTGCCGACACTGTTGCAAGCGACATTTTCAAGGCGAGTGATGTTACTTCAACGAATTAATTCACTGCACTTTATGCACATGTTTTAATTTTGCATTTTTTCAAATAAAAACTAATAATTCCCAACTATAAAATAAAAGAATCAAGAAATTGGAATGAAAACTAGGTTTTTCAAAGTCAAAGGTGTAAAATAATGAATGGATTTGTCTATGACGGGTGTTCACTGCCAGCAATATGTCAATAAGTTGACGTCTGTGTCACAAAAATGGCTTTTTAAATAGAAAATGTAGTGGAGAAAGTTATGTGATTAATAAATCTTCTAGTTTTTATTTATGGCATTTATTATCTAGTTTGATTAATTGCCCTTGTCTTAAGATTTCTAACAGTCGAGAGTCATTCTTAATTGAAGATTAAAATGCACTCCGACATCGCGACATCAGAACTTATGCTTACGATTGATTCTTTTTGCATATCTATCAAAATAGGTAAACAATCACTGACTATTAAAACCTTATTGGACAAGAGCGTCAATAAAAAAATGATAATTTCAAAGTAACTCAATTTCTATTCAAAGGCAGCGCTATTAGTCTTTGTACACAAACCAGCATAGATACTGTGTAATGTACACTCTGAGGACTATTTGTGGTAATAATTACTAATAACGTCAATTAAAACTATCAGAGACGACTTTTGTAAAATTTTTTAGCAATAACTAATGATCTTTGAATCACTGCAACACAAAAATGTTATTTTATTGAAACAGTCATTATATAAAACAATTAAAATTATGTTATTTTATCTAATATTTATCGATCTTATCCTATGATGGACAGTGTGAAATCATCCACAAATGTAATCTCACTTTATTTCCATTAGAAGAGTAATTTTGATATTATATTTCACGCTTGTAGAGGAAATGCAAGATAAATAGAACTGCCTGTTGATAAACAGAATCAGATTGTTAAAATTTAAATTGGAACTTACAGAAAAAAATGCTGGGTGGGCAGTACCATCTCTATGAAACAAATGCGAGAAAATCAGCATCTATTGGTAATTCTGTAAAGGACAAATTGGAATTTAACATGATAATCACAAGAACCTATACTTGCTAAAGCAGTGAATGTGCCAAGGAAAGATGAGAAATATACAATAAATGATGCACTACTAACAAAATAATACATAATGAAGAACGAAAATAAAAAGTAGAATCAGATACTTTAATTTGTTAGAAAACAGAAATAAATTGTAGGATGTTATGAGTTCATCTTTTCACAAACCACTGAAGTCTTTCACTCAGGTATTTCATCAACATTTCCTCAATTGTTTATAAATATATATAAATATATATATAAGTAAATCCGGAAACAATTGAGGAAATGTTGATGAAATACCTGAGTGAAAGACTTCAGTGGTTTGTGAAAAGATGAACTCATAAAATCCTACAATTTATTTCTTCTTTTAAGCTAACAGAACTTTTGGAGCAATGCGTGTTCAAAATCTAATAATAATAATAGTAAATAGGTTTTTACATTTTGTTCAAAGGAAGAAACTCCTCCAAACAAAGCTCTAGACAAAAACTGCATATGCATGGTTCCATTTGAGATGTTATACGGCGAGAAGGTTACATCTGTGCGTGTCCTCATATCATTCCACTGGTGATCAGATTTACTTTTTGTTGAGTAATCCCTACATGAAATATTTAAATACATAAATACACAGTTACTAATTGTTAAGAGGAAGAATTTGTATCTAACTATCTAATCAGCACAATTTCAAACAAAAAGTCGTCCGTTCACATGAGGTACTATTTTACACAAATTATATTCTACATAATATAACACAAACAAAATAAATAATTCAATTAAACACGAAAACAAAATTTCTGTGTAGAGTTCTTGAGGAAGTAACTCGTGAAAAGTGCGTAAATCATGTTAAAGTATGTAAATATCTGATCTCAATGTGCTCAGTAAATTTTTATTACGAATTTTTTTCTGAATGAAAGAACCCAGTAAATTTATCGATTGCATTATCTGACATCAAATATATAATCTATGAACACCATCAATTTACATACAATGGAAGGTTGTAAACAAAAATAAATATCATAGCGGGTCATATAAAAGTGCATCGCACTTATGGGAAGTTCAAATCCCTACATGGTTTCTACCTATCTATTCATATGGAAATAAATTTTGAGTTTTGATCTAGATTAAATTCGACTTTTGAATAGAAAAGTTGTTGGTATATTCATGCGAAAAAATATTTGTGTATGATGTGTACTTTCTATTATTAGGTAGAAATTCTAGTATAAGAAAATTTGCATGGATAGACCACCACCTTAATGCGTCTTGTAAGTCATCTAATACTTCTGCCAAACATCTTGTCTTCATCACCCAAATTTCAACCCCTAAGGGTCCATTATAATGGCCAAGCCATCATTTTTGAATTTAGAATTTTGGATTCTCATAAATTTTATACAGAATTTAAATTTTGTCAAAAATACTTTGATTCACCTACTCTTGTGACTGTGAAGAATTTGGTTCAACTTGAAATATTATAATTTGACTTGCATTATTATAACCTGACTGTTGTTCAGGAACGGCAAGTTTAGGTTTTTTCAAATATTCATAATCGAAGCATTCATCTGTTTTCAACTTTGGTACCCGAGTACTTTCTCTCTTCACAATAGAAGGGTTAACAGTTGCACGTTTCCTTGATTTTTTCACAGGTGCAGATTTGCTTTGTTGGTTTGATGGCCCTTGGATATTTGGGTCTACAGAAAATTGATTATGATATTCTATTTTGATTTTTTCGATGGCTAATTGCTGAGAAAGTTCTATAGACTGATCCACTGGTTCATCATCATCCTAAAATGCAAAACAAAATAAATTTGATAAGCATTAGATATGAACTATACATATATAACTTAAAATATCTTTCAACATTACTGACTTTTGATGTAACAAAATTGGTCCTTTTAGGGCACACTGATTATTATAAACACTTCACTGTAAAACAAAAACATCGTTGATATGCGTATGCTAAATAAATTTAATACTTTGTAAAATAACAGCCTGCACGTTTGCCGCACAGGCAGATCACTGAATGGAAATGTTCGCCACAGCAAAAAGATTAATGTAAAATTGCAAAAAAGACTATTGAATAGAATTATTTTTGAAAGGCAACCAAAAAGGTTACTTACTAGAATTGTAATTGTTTCTTGATCGATAGTTGGCTGAGATGAACCTTGCCCCTTCTTATTTTTTTTAATTTTAACTTCAGCCATCTTGTAAACCTTTTCTAACCGAATTTTCTTCAGTGCCCTTGATCCAATAGGTTCTGCGGGTGGAGTTTTCTTTGGGATTTCAGTAGACCTTTTAACGAGAGAACTTGGCTGATTCAATGACATAATACAAGGCCAACGAAACAGTGTTTTCATTCGATTCATAAATAAACTATATTCATTTGACATTGTTGTTGATAAGAACTTCTCCATATTCCAGTTACTTCTAGAAACTTGTCCAGTAGTCACAAGATTTTGTTTGTAAATTTTATGTCTAATCAACAAACTTCGTAATGCAACCAAGGTATGTAACGTAGGTGGTAATACAACATCTTCTTCTGAACAAGCTACTATAGAAGCAGCACTACTGGTACTTGGACCAGGTTCGTATAATGCAACTGTTGTTAAGCTTGGGTCATTTTTAAGCTCTGTTAATATTTGCACGTCTACATCATCTAGAGCTGGGAGATTTGTTAAAGTTGGCAAATCAGGAATATTTAATTTTACTTTAAAAATTTTGCAGAGAGTTTTTATTGTATTTACATCTTGTTTAATGTTTTTCATGCTTAAAATTGGGTTGTCGTAAGTTTTTTTTTCTAAGGTGCAAGTGCTTTTGAAGAATTCTAATAACTGAATATCACCTACATTGCAGTCAAGCCAGTCACCACGCTTAATTCTTACATGAAAAGGCTCTCTATTATTCATGAAGTCCTCAATTTCTTGCAAAGTAGGTATTTTATCAAGAAATTCTTGAGCTATTCGCTTCATCATGAGAGCTTTTTTACTTTTCTGGCGCCAGCTTTCATGATTTCTTCTTGGAATGTCTAAAAATTAATTAAAATACATATAAAATATGTGAAACTGGTAGAATCTCTAAAATCAGAATGGTTAAACGTAAAAGGGAATACAATAAATACAAATATATAGTTTGAAAACAGACCACCTACTACAGCAAAATGAAATAGAACTTCTACATATTACGCAAAAAATCATTAGCGAAAATTATTAACAATTGTATTCACAAGTGCTGCAACAATCAATAATCTCTAACACCTCCATGTATCCCTATCTTCCAGAAATAGATATTGATAAAAGACTAAACTGGACAACTCAAATTATTGCATATTAAAATTTTGAGACGAGTTAGTGAAAAAATTTTCAGGATCTTTGTGAAACCACCTAATAATTTTAAACGTAACCATACATTCATACAGGTAAATATAGAAAAATGCATCATATCATAAGAAACAATTTTAAAAACCAAGGTGGAGTGGAATCTGCTTATAATGGACTAAACGGGTTGGTCCATTATAACAGTGTCTTTTTTGTGATAATCTGAATTAAAAATATACGTCAAGAGGATAAATGCTTGGAAGATTAAGCAAACATATGTATTATGTGACTTCAATAGAACACTCATGTCTTCGATTATGTTGTATCAATTTGTATCACATGAATTTAGGGAATGAACCGAACAACTCCACTTACAATGGACTACAAATAAATCAAATATGCATCGAAAAATTTGAGAACAAGCACGGTGCCACTGCGATTTCGGCTTGTTCCTAAATTTTTCGATGCATATTTGATTTCTGTATTTAATATATTGACTTGGACGTTTTGCCAGTGATTTGATTTAATAAAATTTCAAAATAATTCAATCAAAAAAGGCCAAGGAAGCAACTTATTCCTATTCTTATGTGAAAATAGCCGTTTCCTGCAGATTAATATTAAAATTAACGTAATGATTATTTAACTGCAACATTGCAATACCTCTCAAAATATGCTTATTCACGATTTTAAAGCATTTATACAAGAAATCAAATATGTATTCATACGTGGGGTACAGCTAAATACTAGCAGAGCAGTGCTGATGGTGTCTTAATGACAAAAATACTATGTCCACTGCAATTTCGTCTTGTTCTGAAAATTTTCTATGCATATTTGATTTCTGTATTTAATATATTGACTTGGACACTGTGCTTGAGATTTGATTTTATCAAATTTCAAAATAATACATTAAGATAACTTGTTGTTTCACTTCGTACATTTCTGCTATATAAACTTCCAGAAATTGAATATATATAGCGACCCATTTTGACCAATCAGGTCATTATCAAGCGTGTACATATTCTGGAAAATGTGAATGTAAACTGGACGCTATATAAATTTAATTTGTGGAAAGAAAACATCATGTTTTTTTTTATAATTATGAATATCCATAAGGCAGCAAATTTCCTTTTTAATACTATATAATATAGTGTCCGGCAATGTGGTATACTCAGTCAGTGTATCCTCTCCATCATATGATCAATTCTTTACCTACACTTGACACCCTAAATAAAACAGGCAACTATTTTGTACTCTCCGAGTTGTCTGCTTGTGGACATAATTGATTCAAGAGTTATACTTAACGTTGCAGTAATTAAAATTTAAGAGTATTAAACTCACTTGCAAGATTTAAATCAGTTGTATTGTTACATAATAAAAAAGCTAACCTTTGTAATCTTTATCTGGATTTTTTTCAATCCACCTTGTTAAAGCAATATATCGTTGCCGTATATGGTAACGATTTCGAGGAATCAATTCCTGAAGATGAGTCCAATTTTTGTCCCCAAACTCTTCAACGTAAGCCAAGATCTTTTTGTCCTCTTCATAAGTCCAATTTCCCAAATTTAAATTCATTTTATCCAAATAGTTAATAATTCTATATCTAATCTGAATAGCAGATCGGTGCGGAATATAAGGAAGATATGAAGTAAAGTCTTGTCCAAATTTATTTCTCAAGCAAAACAATAGAATATCTTCAGCATCAGTGAATGATCCCTTCACAGTATTTGCACAGTTAAGGTAATACTTGTACCTGTGGTATAATTGCTCTCTTCTTCTATCTTTGAATTCGGATGCAATTTTCGTCCATGGAATATAATTCCCAACTTTGTATTTGTTGACCAGCTTTTTGAGTCTCTTGTCTTCTTCAGGAGAAAATCGTCGTAAGCTAAATCGCTCATGAATTTTCGAATAGAACTGTACACACAAAGAGAACCCTGAACGTCCTGTGTTCAACTCTTTAGCAATGCTATCCCAGTCTTGGAGTTTATGTTTTTTAACTATTGACACAAGTCGTTCTTTTTCTTCGGTTGTAAAGGGGGTATTGTTTAATGAAGGATGTAAGTACAGTTTCCAAAAGGCACTGCATGCTATTGGCGAATGGCGTCCTAAAAAATAATTATAATTTTATGGTTAAAAACACTTTAATTTACAAAATATTCAAAAAAATAATGGACCCAAAAATGAGTCATACAATGCAAGTAATTTTTTGTAAATATATACTTAGCTACTGAGATATCAAGTTCATTTGTATTTTGATTTTAAAAGGTGTTTTTAAGGTGCAGCTTTATGGCTTTAAATTGAAATATTTGTTTTTACTCAATTTCAATCTGTTAGTAGGTCTTACCTCTTAGCTCTTCAGAAACTTTATCCCAGTCGATATTATCAAAACCTAATGGAGGAGGTTCTAGCTTTGTAGCTTCAATCAATTCATCCAATTCTTTTTCTTTCAGACGAATACTGTTTATAACAGGTTTCTCTTCATCTTCATTTTTGCTATCCATGTTATCCAATGTTTCTTTCATATTAGAAATAACATCTTCAAGTGCTCGAATCTGGACTTTCTTGTAACACTGGTTAATTGATGACTTCAAAACACACTGGTCGTCCAATGTCCATCTACAGTAAGATTGTAAATAGTACGGACTGATCTCTCCGCTTGTCTGTTTTTTAACAATTTCTGGATGATTGGTAACTCTGAATCCTTTTGGATCTTTAAAATAAGGATATCCTAATCTAATAGCAAGTGTTTTAATCACTTTTGGCAATGCATCTTTTTTGAGATCTTTGCCTTCCTCCTCTTTGATTGCTTTATAGCATCTTTGTAGAAGATTTGAATAGTGAATACGGATATTTTTTAATTTTATTTGTTTAGCTCTGTTCAAAATCATTATCTTTTGAAGGTCTGGGCTTGGACATGATGATATCGCCTGTATTTCTTCTTCGCTTAAATATGATTTAATGGAGTTCAAGTTTGAATATGATTTTGGTGTTGCTGATGTTATATGTAGCTGGCTTGGTGTTAAGTCAGTTACCTCGTTTTCATAATCGATTGAAATGTGTTTATATTGTTCAATATCATCGTCACTCTAAAAACAAGAAGAAATAATATTTTAAAAGTAGAAACTGTGGTTCAAGATTAACTGGAACTTAAAAAAAATTAATTATGAGAAACTTTTAAGAAAAAAAAACTACATATCTTAAGTGGTTCTGCAATACCTCATAGCAAACAAATCATATTAAAATGGAGATTTTAGTGGCACTGAAACTATAAACTTGTCCAAAATAAACATATAATATACTGACTTAGTTGGTGTAGTTTTGCTGTTGGTCTTATAAATATAAACAATGTAATGTATTTACAAAACTTTCTAAGAAACATTAATTTAAAATTTATTTGAAATCAAATTTCACAACTTAGTTAATGTTTGGTCTTTATATTTTAATATACATGATCGCTACTAATTATTTAAAATAAACTTACCAATTCTTCATCACTGATATAATAAAAATGAGGTTCGTCAACTTGATCCTGGAATATAAAAATTAATATTAGTTCTGTGTATGAAATATGCTAAAATTTATTAATAATTAACGTACTGAATTACTATAAGTAGAACAGTTGTACGTAACTACCTTTATTGTGTAATTTTCAAACTACAAAGAAAAAAGTGTAAAATTATAAGCAATATATTTAATTCTATTTTATTGTAAATATGAAGGTTTATAAGGCATCCAAGATTACTAACAGAATTGTATGTATAAAATCTATTGTTAAAAGGGACATCTTCAAAGGCCCCCAACAGAAGAAAATGACAAGTAAAAACTGAATACATTATGTTGATATTAATTTGAAACAGCGTAGATTATACACATAAATTGTATAGGTTTCTATATATTTATATAAATCTAAGCTACAAAGTGAACCTGTGTAGAATGCTGTTTATAAAATAATTAAGGCCACTAATGATAATAATAAACAATGATTCATATAAAAAAGGGCACTTACCTGTATTGGTTCTACTTTGGCTAATACATTATCCAATCTCTTAATATCGTCTAAATCGGTATCCATTTTATAATTAAAATCCGTTTCTATTATGCATTACACTAGTAAACACCGTAACTTTTTCTGTAGAATAATTCTTAATTCTGTGAATGAATTTGCCTGTACGGATAAAATAATTATGTTTTTCTTCTCTCAAACAGTTGATTGTCAGCATTTATCGGCACCCTACGAGGTGACAGAAAAACTGACAGAGAATAAGAAGAAAGATAGATTTATATCAGTTTACGTGTATGAGTGAGAAAGGACACTAAGAAACGGAATTTTTAGGCGACTCACCGATCTTCAAAATTGTTCAGTGTCACCAAAACTTTTAGTCAAAGTATAAATACAAAATAAAAAAAGTTAGTTTTGGTGGTACTACACTGGAAATAATCATTTAAATTTAATTCAAGAATATCAAAGAAAACATAATTTTGTTCTACAGTTTCATGATAAAACAAAGACGAAATACGCAAGAAATCTCCAATGTTATATTGAAGAACGCATACCATAATAAAGATAGATCCATCCAACAAGAAGTAAATTTACATCGTTAACAGTTTTAACTGCTATGATATCACAAGCTCAGATAATATTACAATGGGACTATTCAAATAAACAAGGATGATTTAAGATATAGCATATGTTATTTCTCGGACTTTAAGTTCGTAGAAACCACAGTCAACGACCACATGTTTGGTAAAGAAACTAATTAAAAACATAAATTCCAGAACCAATTACCTAAACTTTGAACTGCTTTGACGCACACAATTAAGGGAGGAAGGGGACAAAGTGGAAATGATAATTTGTAATTTCAATTCAAAAATGATATCTCCAATTTACGTCCATGAACAAATCATATATAAAGATAACTAAAATCTGATGATCATTTACTACAGAATCGCATATATGTATGCTTCATTTTATATCCTGATTAATACTTAATAATATATACCTGAATAAGACAAAATATTTACATAAATTAAACACACATAATGTAGTCTTACATGCACATGATACGTAGAAAAACAAGTAGTAGTATTTTATAAAATAGTTTATTCTTCCAATTATTAAAATAGTATGAGATGAAGTAGAATCTTCTACATTATTTAACTTGAAATACAGCAGTTGCTGGTGGTTGGCACCTCCCCGCATCTGATAATGCGTATATTGCAATTGTGACATTTTGTCTCAGTTCCAATGTATCAATTACACTAGATGTCCTTCCAGCACTATGAACCCGAGTTTTTAGGGCATCGTCCACGAATATTTCATAACCTGTGATGGAAATACTTGCAGGAGCTTTCCACTTAACTAATAGGCTGTCTGGTGATATTCTTCTAACCATCGTTACTTCCATAGGCGATGGGTCAACTCCTCCTCCTCTTCCGCTACATGCTATTGTTCCATTGGCATCGTTACCTGTATTCCCTCCATTAACTATCTTCCCTCCGTTAATAATTGTCCCACCGTTCATTCCGTTACTCTTTACTTGATCGCATGGGCCATTTGGAGATGCACATCTGCATGGTTGTTGAGTGGTAGGGCAAATTCTTTGAGTTTGACCTTGACCTTGGATATTATTTCTTTGATTATTGAAGCCGTCAGACATAGGTCTTTCATCAATTCTAGGCAGTGGTGGTCTTGGTAAGTTGTCGCACACTGCAGTTCGATCATAATCGGCAGGCGCTGTGTTACATCTATTTGACATATTCCTCAGCATCTCATCAAACACGTTACTATTGCCTCTCATTTTCAATTCTTTTGTCATCGCTTCTATCATTCTATCTTTGGTTCTACACTTATCTTGTAGAGCAGCTAGAGCAACTTGCAATCCCGACAAGGTATTCTTAAATGAAGATGCTTTTTTAGTAAATCCAGGCTCTGGACATCTAGATGCTTGCTTTTCTGCTTCTGTGCATGCACAACGAATCTGCTTCATTAAACTTCTGAGCTCCGACATTTCTTGATAGCGTTGTTTATTTTCCTTTTCTATTGATTCCAAACGAGTTTGTAGTTTATCATTATTCATGGCTACCCATTCGTCTTGTCCGTTGGTTGGTTTCTTTGGACAAGGTTTGCATACACAATCGGGGCAAGAACAATTAGAATCGTGTAAGTCTTTGGATTTTCTTCTAGGACCATCAGGTTGACCTTTCACAGGAGCTGAGTAAGTATTTGGAAGTGATTTTCTTGTAAGTTCTTCACATTTTTCACACAAGCATTCTATGCAATCACAGTGATCTGGGTGATTTGATTTCTTCTTCTTTTTTGGGTCAACGCATGGATCGCACGAACAGTCTGGACAATCACAATCATCAGGATGATCAGAAGCTTCCTTTTGAGCAGATGACCTTCTGTCCGAGGAAGAGTGCTTGCCTCCCTTTGATGGATCAATGCATTTTTCACATATGCATTTCTCACAGCGACAATCACTCGAATGCTTGCTACTGGATATTCTCTTCCCTTTTGAAGGATCGACACATGGTTCGCAAACACATTGCTCGCAGTCACAGTCTTGTGAATGTTTGCTTGCAGAAGATTTTCTTTTCTTCAAAGGATCGATGCATGGGTCACAGACGCATTGGTCACATTCACAATTATCCGGATGAGAGGTCAAGGCTTTTCTAGAAGCCTTGGTATCTTCACAATGTTGACATTTGCAGCTTATACACGCGCAACCCGGTGGGTGTGCGGAAATTGGAGTTGACTTAGAAATTGACTGCCTTCTTTTCTTCGGATCAGCGCATGGATCACATTCGCACTGTTCGCATTTACATTCAACTTCATGTATTGAACTACTTCTCTTTCTCTTAGAAGTATCCCCGCAAGTATCACACACACATTCTGCACAGTCACAACTAGGAGAGTGAGGCATTTTTCTTTTACTCACTAAAGTATCTGCGCAAGGGTCACATACACACTGGTCACAATTACAGCTGGGTAAATGATCTTTAGCTTTAGCTTTAGCCTTTGAAGGATCTGAGCATGGACTGCACAAGCAATCAACGCAATTGCAAGTGGGTGAATGTGATTCATTACCTTTTCCTTTTGTTGGATCTACACAAGGGTCGCAGATGCAGTCCACACAGTCACATTCTGGGCCATGAGATTTTTGTTTTGTTGGATCAGCACAAGGATCACATTGGCAATCCGCACAATCGCAAGTAGGTCCATGTGCTTTTTGTTTACTAGGATCCGTACATGGATCGCACATACATTGCTCGCAAAAACAAGTAGGCCCATGACTATTTTGTTTATTGGGATCTGCACATGGGTCACATTGACATTGTTCGCAATCACAAGTAGGCCCATGAGCTTTTTTAGCCTTTTTCGGATCCGCACATGGATCACATATACAATCCGTACAATTACAGCTAGGACCATGCGAGTTTTGTTTACTTTGATCAGCACAAGGATCACATTGACACTGTTCGCAATCGCAAGTAGGTCCATGAGCTTTTTTTACCTTATTCGGATCAGCACACGGATCACAGAGACAATCCGTACAATCACAGCTGGGACCATGTGATTTTTTCTTACTTGGATCAGCACAAGGATCACATTCACACTGAGCACAGTCGCAAGTAGGTCCATGAGCCTTTTTAGCTTTTTTCGGGTCAGCACACGGATCACAGATGCAATCCGTACAATCACAGCTGGGACCATGTGATTTTTGCTTGCTTGGATCGGCACAAGGATCACATTCACATATCTCACAATCGCAACTAGGTCCATGTTTCTTTTGTTTATTTGGATCTGAGCAGGGGTCACATACGCATTCATCGCAATCACAAGAAGGAGCATGTTTTCGTTTTCTAGGATCACCACATGTGTCACAAAGACAATCAATGCAGTCACACTCAGGATCATGAGATTTCTTCTTACGTGGATCTGCACAAGGGTCACACAAACAATCAATACAATCACACTCTGGTGGATGATCACCTGACTGGTGCTTTTTATTTTTTGTAGGATCTCCACATTCTTCGCATGCACATTCTGCGCAATCACAAGTTGTAGAATGGCCATTGTCTTTTGAAGATTTGCGTCCTTGTGGAGGTCCACATGGATTGCATAAGCAGTCCAAACAATCACAGCCAGGCATGTGTGCCTTCTTGACGGCGGCTTTTTTGTGTAAACATGGATTACACCTGCATCCCACTGGATGACCTGGTAGCATAGGTTTATTTGCTGGACGAGTTCCTTCAGGCCCACAAGGATCACATGAGCACGTTGGGCAATCGCAGTTTGGAGAGTGTCCAGCATATCCAACTACAGTAGTTTGTCGTTTTGCTAGTATGCTAGGGTCATTGCAGGGATCGCATATACAATCAACACAATCGCATGTAGGGCCATGTTTAACTTGTTTATCTTGTTGCTCTTGTATTATGGTTGACATAGATTTTTGATCTCCAGATGGTTTTCCTTCCTTAGGCATGCAGCAGGTTTCCAAACATTCATCGCATTTACAAGTTTCTCCATGAATTGTACGTTTTCTTAGCATGGTCGGGTCAGCACACGGGTCGCAAACGCATTCTGGGCAATTACACGCCATAGGGTGGGCGGCTGCCTTACCCTTTCTACGATTTGGGTCTGGACAATCATCACAAATACATTCAGGACAATCACATGTTATCGGATGTGCTGCAACTCCTGTACCTTTACTTTTGCTAACATCTGGGCAATTTTCGCACAAACAATCAAGGCAATCACAATCGATATCATGAGTCTCTTTTCCACCAGGTTTGGCTGATCCTTTACTACGTTTTGGGTCAGTACATGGTGCACATATACAGTCAGAGCAATCACATGTTATCGGATGTGATGCAACTCCTGTACCTTTACTTTTGCTAACATCTGGGCAATTTTCGCACAAACAATCAAGGCAATCGCAATCGATGCCATGAGTCTCTTTTCCACCAGGTTTGGCTACTCCTTTTCTACGTTTCGGGTCAGTGCATGGTGCACATATACAATCAGGACAGTCGCAATCAATTAAATGATAGCCCATACCTTCTTTTCTATGTCTTGGATCAGGGCACAACTCGCAAAGGCATTCAAAACAATCGCAATTCACTGGGTGACCTTCCTTAGTACCAGCTGGCCTATCACCTCCTTCTGGACGTTGAACTAGTTCAACACCTTCTTCGCAAAGGCAATCTATGCAAGTGCAATCAGGATGATGCTCTTTATCTTCACTGGGTTTTTCAACTCCTGCACATGTGACACACAAGCAATCTATGCAATCGCAAAGAGGACCATGCTCTCTTGGGGGTGGTTCACAAGGTTTGCATGTGCAATCTTCACAATTGCAATCAGGTGAATGAATAGCTTTATATTTAGGTGTTTTGGGATCGTAAAGACATTCTGTACAATTACAGTCAGATGGATGGCCATCTAATACATGGGCTGGTTCACTTTTTGATAAGGCCACTGGAGTAGGGCCTTTCTTTGATTTTGTGGGGTCAATGCACTCTTGGCATAAGCACTCAACGCAGTCGCAGTTGGTTGGATGTTCACTAGGAATGCATGGGTTGCATAAACATTCAATGCAATCACATCCCTTGAAATGTCCTCCTCCTTTGGGAGGTGGCGGAGCGTCTTTTTTCGCATCTGTCTTTCGCTTTTTCGGGTCAGTACATTCTGTGCATAAGCAATCTACGCAAGTGCAGTTCTCATCATGAACGTCAAATTGAGGATCACAAAAATCACATGAACATGCGTCACAGTCGCAATCAGGAGGGTGAGATTTTTTAGCTGGACGCTTTTCCAAAGAACTTGCTCTCCGAGGAGATGGTTCTGTGGGTGGTGCGTGATCTTTCATTGTATCAGGTGTTCCTTTTTGTGTAAGCGAAGCCGCATCTTTTTGTGTGGGTGAAGGTGTTTCTGCTGATGCTGACCTTTTTGGCGAATATGCTGCAGGTGCTAGAGGAGTTGATTCTAATTTTTCAGGTGCCGTTACAGGCCGCTGACCAGCAGATTCTGCGTTTTTTTTCTTAGTAGGATCTTTACAGTCATCGCAACGGCATTCACAGCACTGGCATTGAAAAGGATGTTTTTTCTTCTTCCTTGGATCTGGACAGTCTTCGCATCTACACTCGCAACATTGACAGTTAAAGCCGTGTTCAGGTTTGCAAGGTGTACGTTTTGGTGTCACTACTGGATCACAAACTTCACATTCGCATTTGGGGCAGTCACATTTTTCTATTGCGGGAGGTTGCTTCTTTCTTTGTTGCATAATTTCGGGATCACAGGTTTCGCAAAGGCAAACAGGTGTACAGTCGCATTTTTCCGTTGGTGTTTTCTTTGAGACAGGAGTGGGAATTTTTGACTTTGATGCACGAGAAGCTGACTCTCTCCTTCCACCTGGAACAAGTTTAGAATCGGTTGATTGTATAGGTTCAGATGGTTCGGCTGTTTTAGATGGTCTTCGCCTTTTATCAGATTCAGTTGCTCTATCTGCAGGTTTCCCTGTTCCCCCAACCTTTTCAGCCGCTGTAACACTTGGTTCGGAACCAGTTTTACTTCGCCTTCTCTCTGATGATCTCCGTCTCTTTGATGGCTCCGGAACGTCTGATCTTTCACGACTTAACTTTCGCTTTTGAGTTTTTTCTTCCTCTGCAAGTTGTTCTGATTTCGATATTGCCGGTTCAGTAGATGGCCTCTTAGCTTCAGCTCTTTCAAGCTCCTTTGATTTTTTTCGCTTTCTCTCTTCCGCCGATTCCCTTCTCTTAACATTTTTCTCATCAATAGGTTCAAGTTTTGCAACTTTATCAATAGATTCTTTTCGTTTTTTAACAGACTCTCTGCGTTCGCCTTCTTCCTTTTCTTTTTGTTTTCTTTCTTCAGATCCACGTCTATGTTCTTTTTCTGTAGAAACTCTCCTTTTTCTATCAAAATCATCTGTATCCCTAGGTTTCTCTTTCGAATCACGACGTCCAACGCCTTCGATTGATTGTTTTTGAGCTTCCGGTCTATGTTCTTTTTGTTCTGTCTCATATTCTTTGGCAAGTTTCGACTCTTTTGCTTCTTTAACCATTTCGCGAGGCTCTTTCCTCTCTTCTTTTTCTAGATGTATATCTTGTGCGTCACCTTTGATTTCATGCTTAGTCGATTCCTCATCAAGTTTTACGCTTCGTCTACTAACAGCTTCGTGTGTGTCCGTCAGTATACCCGCGACTAAATCCTTAACTTCATGAGTAGATATCTTTTTACCAGGCGTATGTTCCTTTTTATCTCCTTTTTCAACAGATTTCTTGGGCTTAGCTTCATATTGAGCTACATCTTCACCAAGACCTGCAGCTCTAACTGGTGAAGGTTCCTCTGTTTTAACTACTGGTATGGATGAATCTTCCTGCTGTGTTTTAGATTTGTGAGTTGAAGTTTCTTCCGTTACACTTTCTTTTTCTTGTTCTATGACCTCAGGTTCTTTTCTTTTAATATGTTCTGAAGGAACTGACACCTTTTCTGGTGGTTCCTTTGTTTCTTCCTTAGGCTGTTCTTTAACTGGTTCTTCTATTTCTGGGGGCTCCTCACGAGCAGGTGTAGTTACAGTAACCTCTACTTCTGTTGTAATTTCTGTAGTTCTACCCCTGGTTTCTTCAATTTTTAGCTCAGTTTCTACTGTTATTTCTATCTCTTCTTCAACTTTTGGCTCGCTCTTTTTACTTTCTGGTTCTGATACAAGTTTTGATACTTGTGTTTCAACTTTTTCAGGTTCTGCTGGTTCAATTGATTCTGCCTTTTCGGGCTCTACTTCTTTCACATGTTCAGCTTCTTTCGTATAATCTGTTACTTCTAGCTGCTTTTCAGATATCTGTTCCATAGATTTGGCAGTCACTTCTTTTGGTTTCTCAATTTCTTCCTTACGCATACTAGGCACCTCTTCTGTTTTTTCAATAACTTCTTCTTTTTTGGGTTCTTCCAAAGTGACTGGTTCTGCAGCCTTAGCGCTTGGAACAACTGGTAGTTCTTCTTTAATGACAGTTGGCACAACCACCTCTTCTTTTAGGGGTTCTTCAATGACAGTTGGCACAACCACCTCTTCTTTTAAGGGTTCTCCTATCACTGGTTCTTTCATTGATAAATCTGTAACTGATTCTTCTTTAACCGATTTTTCTTTCACCAGTTCTTCTTTTACATGTTCTTCTTTCACTGGTTCTTGTTTTACTGGTTCTTCTTTTACTTCTCCTTCTTTTACTGGTTCATCTTTTACTGGTCCTTCTTTTACTGCTTCTTCTTTTACTGGTTTTTCTTTTACTGGTTCTTCTTGAACTGGTTCTTCTTTTATTGGAACTTTTGCAATGGGTTCTGGCTCTATCTGAGCAGCTCTAACAATAGGTTCTTCCTCCCCAGTGGTCTCTAATTCTGGCTCTTCTTCAGCTTCTATTGGACCTTGACGTTTAGGCTTCGATTTTTTCTTAGAAATTCTAGGTGGACCTTGTTGTAGTGCAAGTAGAAGAGCATTTTCAACATCTTTATTTGCTTTTTCTAGAGCTTCATTTACGTTTTTATTAGCTTCATCCAGAGCTCGTATTACTTCTGCGTTTGCTTTATTTAAAGCATCTTGGACACCTCTTCTTAACTCATCGTTATCAATACCGCCAATTATTTCTTCTATGCTACTTTCTTCACTGCTCACGTCAGTTCGTGGTGCAGCTTTCTTTGCTTCTTTTCCAGGTTTCAAAGTAGGTTGGGTAGGCAATCCCTCTGGTTTAGTAACTGGTTTGCTTTCCTCAATTTGCTTGACAGATGCTTCTTTTTCTTTGTCGATTGCGCTAGGAATTTTTTCATCTTTTTCCACTTTGAGTTCTGTTTCTTTGTCTAGTTCTACTTCAATAGAGTCTGGTATTTCTGCAGCTAATGCTCCATCTTGAGTGCCCTCTGAAATTTGTTTTTCTTCTGACTTCACAGCAATTTCTTTCGATAGTGATACAGGTGCAGCACGCTGTGACAAATCTTTTTCTAGTGCTGTTTCTTCCTGTGACACCTTTTCTGGTGCTTTTTCAGCAGATGTTGGTTTTAATTCAATTTCTGCAGGTTCCAATTTAGCTTCTTCAGATATAACATGATCAATTTCCGGTGCAAGTTTTATTTCTTGAATATCTCCTTCTGCGGGTGTACTTTCAGCGGAAACAAATTTTTCCATTTCCTTCTTTTCTATCAATGTTTTATCTGCTGCTTCTTGGTCATGTTCAAATGTTTCAGGTTTAATTTCTGTGGTTTGTGGAACTTCTATAACTAGAGCTTCTGTTACTTCTGGACCTTCTGATACCTGTGGAACTTCTGATACCTGTGGACTTTCTGTTACTTGTGGGCCTTCTGAAACTTGTGGACCTTCTGATACTCGTGGGCCTTCTGGTACTTGTGGGCCTTCAGATGCTTGTGGGCCTTCAGATATTTGTGGGCCTTCTGATAGCTGTGGACCCTCTGCTTTGGAAGATATTTCACCTGCTTCTGGGTGTTTTTCTGTTGAAATTTCTATCGCAGGAGCACCTTCTTCACCTGACATATCTGATTTTACTGGTGATGAACCTTTTTTAGTCTTCATACTTTCTTCATCTAGAATTTCGCGATCTGTAGGCTGGACAATTTCTCCTTTTTCTCCCCCAGAATCAGTATGATCTGCTTCTTCTCCCATTTCTGCTCTTGGTGATCCCGTTTCTTCTCCTGCCACTTTTATTTTCACTGATTCCCCTGCTTCTGTACTAGGTTTCCCATCTATAACTTTGAATTTCAATTTTTCTTCTGATGATAAATCCTTTCCAAAATCTCCCTCTTTTCTTAGGGCTGCTTTGTCTCCAATAAGCTTTGCTTTATCGGCAGCTGCTGTTTCTTCACTTGAAGTAGCGTCAACCCTGTGAGCACCTTCTTTTTCTGGGCTAATTTGTTCCATGCTAGATGTAGCTCCACCTTCTTGTAGCCTTCCTTTAGCAGATTCTGCTTCTACTAAAGGCTTACTAGCCTCACCGTCACCTCTTACGCCAACTTCTTCAGATGGAACATCTTTTGGCTCAATAAATGGTTTTATGTGGGCTTTATCTTCTGGCGAAATAGAGTAGTCAGATGGTTTCATATCTGCTGCTCCTTTAATAATTTGTATTTCAGGTTCTTTCGGCTTACTGACCGCTCCTTCTCCTCGATCGGAGGTTGTTGATTTAACTAATTGAACCTCTATTTCAATGTTCGTTTCAATTGTTTCACCTCCTCCTGGATCCTTTACTTCGGGAGCCTTCCGAAAAAAAGAACTATCGGCCGATATTTGAGTAGAAGGTGCGCTTCTATCTGATTTTGCAGTTCTACTAGATTTTTGAGATATTGAGCTGGCAACACTAACGCTATTTCCACCTTCTGATTTGCTTATACTAGACTTGGTTGATATTGATACATCACTTCGCTTTTCAGATACTTCGGACACATCGGAATAGGTACTACCGCCAGATTTTACACTTCCACTTATAGCTCGTGATTGTTTATCTGCAATGGAACGGTCTTCTCCTTCTTCTCCGAATTCTGTAATTTCCGTTACAACTTCTATATTACCATCAGGTGCGTACCTCATTGTAGTTTCTATTATTCCTGTTGGTCCTTCTGTTGTTATTTCCAAAGAACCGGACTTGGTAACTGTTGTGGTAATATGGATGCCATCGCTGCTAGTTTTCACTAAACTTATACCCTCCTCGACTGTAACATCCGCTCCTCCTTCAACTGTTATTTCTGTAATAACTTCTATTTCTTCTTCTTCCTCCTCTGTTGTCTCACCCTCTGTTACTACTACATCTCCTCCAACAGTAATCTTTTCTCTACCTTGTTCATCTTCTTTTTCTTCTACTTCAGTAGGCACTTTGCCTTCTAATTCTGGGACAGTTTTTAGTTCAGTCTCGCGTATGCTTACTCTGCTTGCAGGTTTCAAACCTTTAAGATCGGATGATCTTCTTCGTCCACTAGGTACTTTTTCAATTCCACTGGGTGTCTTTTCTATAACACTAGGTGCTTTTTCTAATACACTTGGGGCTTCTATACTAGGAATACCTGCAGCCTTTTCTCCCTCAGCTTCTGCTGCTACACTAGAAACTTTTTCAAGTCCACTTGGTACCTTAGCTAAGCCACTAGGAACTTTTTCCACCCCACTGGGAACTCTTTCCACTCCGCTGGGAACTTTTTCCACTCCACTGGGACCTTTTTCCACTCCACTGGAAACTCTTTCCACTCCACTGGAAACTTTTTCTACTCCACTAGGAACTTTTTCCTCTCCACTGGGAGTTTTTTCCACTCCACTGGGGACTTTTCCCACACCACTGGGAACTTTTCTCACCTCACTGGGAACTTTTTCTAATGCACTAGGAGCTTCTTCTTTAATTATAACTTTATCGAGTTCACTTGGTACCTCTTCTATTTTCCTGGTTGTTGCCATTTCTCCTTCAACAGGTACCCCTGCCTCTCCAGCGGGTGTTTTTTCAACTGACACTATTTTGGCTGATACGCGTTCTAGCTCATCTGTTTTTATTAGCACTTCTTCTTCAGGTATTGACGGTAAGACAGGTATAGGTAATTCACCATCTGGTTCATATACTATTTCAGTGTGAGAAGTAGGAATTATAATTTTTTCTTTGAACTCCTCTTCAGCTGGAGCAGGTGGTGAGACAGGTTGCTCTGGTTTTTCTGGTTTTTCTAGTTGAATGACTCCTGCAGGTTCTTCTATAATAGGAGGATGAACTTGTTGCATGATTTCAGGTGCAGTGCTAGGTCGTTTTACTTCTTCTGCAGGAGCTCCTTTTACTCCTAAAACAACCATGCTAGTACATTTACAGCAATCACACTTCTCTCTTTTTGGGGCAATTGGAGGTTCCACCAATTTTGCAACATTTTCTTCTCCTTCACCAGAAGCGTTTACAGGTGGAGGAGGTGGAGGAACTGCTTTCTGCTGAGCTTCTAGGGCATCTTTTAATGTTTGAATAGTATGAGCTTCACTTAATTTTTGGTTTATTAAATCTTGCTGAAGAGCAGAGCATTTGCAGCGCCATGTTGCAATCTCTTCTTGTAATTTTTTATTTGCAGCATTCGCAGTGTTCAAACTTTGACACATGTTTTGAATTTGACTTTTGAGACCGCAGATTTCATTGAGATAGTGATCGTCTTTTGAAGAACTGTTCTTTATGGAATCAGAAAGCATTTCTTCGAGTTTTCTTGTTTTAATCTTCTCGCGTTCTAGCTGCCGAGCAACTGGTCCACCAATATTTTCTTTGTATTGTTTATATTCTAATTGTAAGTCTTGAAAATCATCATTTAAGCGCTGATTGTCTTCCATAAGTTGTCGGTTCATTGTTTTTAAGGTATCTAACATATCGGTACTTTCTCTTGCTTCACACATACACTTTTTATATTCATTTTCTTTTTCGGTCCATAATTGATCGGCTTGTTTAAGGGTTTCAATATATGCTTTTTCTCTTCTATGTAAAGCTCTAATTTCACACCTTAATGTTTTTTCACTGTCTGCCATTTCTTTTATTTTTTTCATGTACTCCAAATCCATGGAGTGTATTGAAAACATACTTATATTGTCCATTTCAGGCATTTGCATGGTACCTTTATTACCACAAGGGCAGCCTTCGTTTTCTGGTTTACAAGATTCTGTTATTGCTGCAGCTAGTTGTTTTTCTAATTCTCGAGCTTGCAAATCTAAATCAATTTGTTCGGTTTGACCGCAAGTGCAGCCAAAATTTTCTTGGTGGTGCTCTTCCGTAGGAAGTGTCCCGCATAAACAATCTAACTCTATATGTTTAGGATTTTCCGGCGGACTACAAAAACATTTAACGCTTACATCACCTACACTTTCTAAGCCACAAGGGTGGCATTCGCATGTAGGACAAACACAAGTTGACTTTTGTTGTTGCAGTTCTTTTATTAAAGAAGTGTCGAATAAACAAGGATGGCATAAGCATGTATCAAGTTTTGATGAGCATTTATAACCTGAATCTGATTGGCGTTGATCTTTATTTGAACAGCAACAACCCCCCTGGTTAACATTTACATTGCCAAAATTACTACAATTACAATTTTTATTGCTGGCATTGTTATCTACAGTTGCTGATTGTATATATTCATCAGAACAGGGGCCGCATGGGCAACCTGACCTTTGCTCAGCACTTTCCCCCATACAGGGGCTACACAAACAACCTAAATTACCTTGGTTTGATTTTGCTACCTTGAGACCTGGCTCAAATGGGCACGGCCGACAAATACATCCTGTACTCTGATGCTTTGGGACCGGCTGAAGGATCGGACAAGGAATGCACTGGCAGTTTTTATTGGTGTTCATTTCTTCTTTATTCTTGTCAGCTTGGTTCGACTCCAAACAAGCCAGTTGTTGGTGCAGCTCACATTTCTCTGATGCAAGCTGAGCGTTTCGAATCTCGTACTTTTCTAACAAGGCTTCCCAAAATTTCGCTTGCTTTTGCGATTTTTTTGCTTGATTGCAATCAAATTTCTCCATTTTCCGAAGAAAGGCACATTTTTAACGTAAAATTTAACAGAAAATGGAGGAATTACTAAAATTTTGTAGTATTACATGAATAACACTATGATTTCTTGACAAATTTCATCGCGAAATGACGTTTTTTGTTTCACCAATCAAAGATATCTAGTTATCGTTTCTTGTTGGGTCGAGGCTTATAGCCCCTTCCTCTAAATTAAATTCGGTGTACGTTTGTAGTGTTAAATTAATGGCAATATATTTCAGCTATTGCTAAATATATTCGCTATGGATAAACACAGCACACCTGAGAAATTCTAATTTTAATGAATCTCATGTCTGAATAATCTATAATATTCGGTATCAAACAGATTAACATCATTTCAGAAAAATGGTGTGTACTAGGGTAATTTCTGGATTATATGTAACACCCACCCCAGCTTTGATTGATTGTACATACTTTTGGTCTAGACACCATTTTACAATCTATTCATGCTATGAAGTCACACCTAGCCAACCCAAATGTTGTCTTTAATGGTTACCTAGGAAAGTAGACTGTCTATGACTAGCACTTTTGAAAGATACATGCTATTCTATACTTAGCACTTTTGAGAGCTACTTGCCAGACTACACCCAGAACTATATGCCATGATAATATCCCCCTCAACAGTGGACAAAACGTTGTCATAAATAGAAGTCAACACACTATTATCTACAGGAAAACCTGAAGATATTACAATATAATTAAAACATTTTACCCAATCGAAAAAAAAAAAAACACTGATTGAGTTCGTACTCAGGACTCCTAGATCAAAAAGTGTTACATGTGGGTATACAACTTAATATCCACTCTAAACGACAAATATCATGATTTGAATTGATTCATGTTCAGGGAAATGACTGACTGTGTATTTTTTTTTGAAAATTGATATTTCAACGTTTTTTTCATCGTGGCCACATTTTATGTCACAAACCACTTAGCAATGCTACATGTACCACCCGTGGTCAATTTTTACATCAGTTCGTTGTTTTTTTACAATTTTTAAGTAGTTTGCCATTAAGACTGCAAAAAAAAAGAATTTTAACAAAAAATATTAAACGAAAAGGCATTCTTTAACAGTATGTATATTGTACTAGATATAAATTATATGATTAATTTATGTAATGAATAAAAAGAAAAATAAAAATTATAGATTTGTATAGTTCACGATCAATTTATATCTCAACATATATTTATAAATATTTACGGTCTACATCCTTTACCTTCGCATAGTTTCGTAACATTGACAACCGCTCTGTTCACAGGAAAATAAGTGTTGTATAACTTATTCTATACCAACTAAAACGAATTTTATTTGCAATTTTGTCTGCCACCAACCTCGTTATTGTATCGTAAAATTCTCTTATGTCATCTATATGTTATATATAATAAATATTTACGCACACTCTTTCGAATATATAAACGTAAAAGTAAACCGTCCTAAATCTACTTTTAGGTGGTTTAAATTTTGGTCGTTAGTTCATGGTTTAAAGTGCTCGACTTTTGTTTATGAATAGGATTTTGTTAGCCAACTGTTAAACCAGCCTTAGTCTACGGTTTAAAAACATTATGAATAAGATTCTATGAGTAAAACACGTTGGCTTTTCCACAATACAAATTTTACTGTTCTATATGTTAATATTGGAACAGCTATATATTAGATAAATGCAATATTTTTAGAATTTTGAATACGGCTAACTTCGTAATATGAGTGGACCAATAAGAACTGCTTCTACAACTATTCGACTGTCAGCTGTCATTTTTTTGTCATTCCATATGATAAACGTCACTAATGTGTAAAAATATTTAATTATTAATGATTGATGATAGGAATCTGAGTTTTCGCGAAGATAAGTGAGATGTTGTAATCTTCGAGCTACTTTGAATACTGTTTAATATTACTAGTATAAGTTATACCTTCCACAATCGAATTCAATGTGCCGTTTCTTAATTCTTTATATACAAAATGAAAAAGTTATTTTCTAAAATCGAAACCAAAATTGATAACACATCTAAAGAAACAAATAATTATCTTGGTAAACAGTTTACTGTGGGTAGATTTACAGTTACTGTTGAAGATATTTTGGCTGAAGGTGAGGATTTGATCTTAAATTGGAAAGCTTTTGTTTAATTTACAAATGATGATTAAACAAGCACTTCGTTCTTATAATTTATTGTTTTTGTGTTACTTATATGATTCTGAAATATTTGTGTAGGTGGTTTTGCGATTGTGTACCTTGTTAAAGCCAATAATGGAAACCGCTATGCACTCAAAAGAATGTATGTCAACAACGAACAGGACCTCAATGTTGCCAAACGTGAAATACAAATTGCGGTAAGTTCTTTGTTATACTGAATTATTTTGATTTCCTACTATTCTTTACATTTGGCTGGTGTATTCTTACATTAAGCAAGTCAGGTATCTCTTGTACATATATACAATTTTTAAGTTTTAGTTTAAAACATACTTGGGTATTGTGTGTAATGTGATATTGTAGAGATTCTGTATAGGTTAGTGTGTTTTATGCATGTGTTTGCACAGTGCTTATTTGTTTCTACGGATGGCGGAGGCAAATATTACTATACCAGCCGGGAATTTTGTACTAAACGTGTGTATAATTTGCTGGAGTGTTTTAAATTCTGCTAATTTTACAATAGTTACGTATTAAACATAACAGTAACTCATTACCTATTCTTGTTTTATAAATGGAAATGGAAAGGGCAAACTGCCACAATTTTTATTTCATCAATACATTAAGTGTATACAGAACTTTGATTACTTTCAAGGTAAAGGCAGACTAATGCTTTTTTACCTTCTATTTATTGAATTCTAAAGTCAGAAACGTCTGAGTAACAAATAATTTGTTTGCATTGCAGAGCAATCTTAGTGGCCACAAAAATATAATTGGCTATGTAGACTCCAGCTTAACAGCTACGGGTGGAGGTGTATATGAGGTTTTGCTGTTGATGCCGTACTGTCAAAACAACGTCCTTGGCCTTATGAAAACTCGCGGAAAAGCCAATTTCACAGAACAAGAAGTACTGACCATATTTTGCGATACATGTGAAGCCGTCTCTAGACTTCATCACTGCCAAACACCAATCATACATAGGGATTTAAAGGTAAGTGATTTTTTTCCAAAATTAGTCATATTTCTGGACAGAAATCAAATTTCAGTAAAACCCCATTTACTGCTACTTTGATGAACGCTGATTTGATTTAACGAGTTATTTTTAACAGTATAAAAAATTGATTGATAAATGTGTGAAACGAGTGTGGAAGAAGGTATGGCTGGAGACATTCAAGAAATTTCTACAAGAAGACCTCACTGTTAACAAAATTATCAACCTAGTCAAATCAGCAGAAGTAGGAGATGTAGATGAGGAGGAAATGGAGGAGTTACAGCAGGTTTCTGGTGAGAACTTTATCAACGACGACCTTCAAGAAGTAGTAGAACAAGGGACTCATGCAGAATCTGAAAATAGAGATTCTGAAAACAAAGAACGCAAAAAACTTGTTATAGATTTTCTCAGTAAAAGTTTGGTGATGATACCCAAAATCATTGATCCATTTGTACCTAATAATCCAGATTTTTTAAAAAGTACAAATGCAAGACGAGGTGATTTGGATGTGATCTCTTGATATTGACAATTACTTAATGAGATAAAAAGAAAATGAAAAATGGCACTAGATGATTCCATAACAAAAAAAATCGAGAATTTCAGAAGGGCTAGAACCTTCTATAGCAAAAAAATAAATTTTGTATTTCTGTGTACTTTGTATATGTGTTATGTATATGATTATACAAGTTAATATAACAATTACTTAAAATTAAAGTAAAACTTGTTTATTTTTGGTCATGTATCTTCTGTCCCTATTTACTATGTGTTGAAATGACTCCGTTCAACGTTGTTTCATTTAGTGCTTTTTCTTCTAGGAACACATCCTGGGCGTTAATCGGGGCGTTACTGTATATATATATAGGGAGTATGAGAGATGGTATAAAGTACTATGTTTTCGGAATCGGTGTTATGATTTAGAACAGCAATTTGAAATTCAATAGTTAGTATGTGAGTTTACAAAATACAAAAAGCGAGTTGGAAAATGTTATATAAAAGGGAAATTTGACATTTGATACTAAGTTCATTGCTATGTATAGTGATGGGTAAATTCCAGGAATCTATTTCTTCAAAACACTGAGATACTGCCAATATTAATTTATTTCTGTAATGGAACATATAGATATCGAGCCAGCGCGCAAAGCGTGCTGTACAGCCCAAATGGAACGTCCTTGTAAGTAATGAGGTATGTAGACAGTATAAATATTCATTCCTTCCTTCTTGGGGGTCGATCGTGTAAAAAGTTATTGAATCGGTATCCAAGGTAACATTTAGTATCTGGGGAATTTATCATGTTAAAATCCCTAGATCCCTCAATCTTCAAAAGTGTGGTCAGCAAGTGGGTTGTTTTTGATGTCTGAAGTGGAGATGATCAAAGTTACGACGTCCGGCGAGTCGCATCCGTCTTCCATGTCCACGTCCGAATCACACTTGCTGCTGCAGCTAGGTCTGGTTTCCTGATTCTTCTTTGGATTCTGGCTCTGGCCCTCTTGTAGCACTTTCCAGTTGTGCGCAATGAAAGCACTTTCAGTAGTAAGCCAATTTCTTCATTTGGTGTGGATACGACTGAACGTACTGAAGGAACGTTCAGTTGCTGCATAGGTTATAGGTTAGGGCAAGATGCGTGTTGCAACTGTCGATAGTTCTGACCTCCCACAAAAAGCTTTCCACCAGGTCAGTGGGGCCATTTTTTCTACACCTTCCCAAAGGAAAGACTTTCCCCACATGTCTTCCATTGTTCTGTAGTAAGCCAAGTCAACAATAATGTTTTACTCGTTGATTCCATCCATGTTCTTGGCCACATTAAAAATGTACTCGATGGCATCCAGCTGCTTAGACTGACTCAGTAGGTATCCTGGACAAGCTGGATCCAGTAGTACTGGTGCCTTTTCCTCAGTCCGATTCACTAAAGATCCAAGCAAAGGGATGTCTTGGGCAGCACCATATGCCTTATGGTCGGCGGTACGTCACCTTCTAGCTTGGTGAATCAGCCGACGATTGGTTGGAGAACAGTGGCCAGTTTTTCGACTCAAACCCAGAATATCTGATAATCCAGTAACAAAGCTTCACATCTGTCGTAAGAACTGATGCGGCTTCGTGCACAGCAAACGTTTGGACACTTTCCATAAGTTTTATCCTGCTTGTCAGAGCATTGAGATAACTCCCCCGTCTCTCTTGTACACAAGATTGCAGTATATGTAAGTGGCTCCTGACCCAACAGCCTTAAAAAACCTCCAAACGTCTGCCTTCACTTGGCTCATTTTCCAAAAAAGCAAACAACAGCAAGAGTTACAACTTATAGCAGCAAAACAAATCAGAACCAGCTGTAGAGTTATGAGAGCACCTAACCTACAACTTAACTTAGTATTTATATTAGAATTAAAAATAACAAAATTCCACGGTTTTGGGAATCTATTACCCATCGGACCATCACTAGCTATGTATTCATTAATTTATTCTAAATTTTACAATTATAACTGACTAAATAACACAAAATATTTTGAGGGAAGTAACTATCTTTTTCTTACCTCTAGAACAACATGTGGTATATATCTATATCTGGATAAGAGAGTGGGGAAAAGCAGTTGATAAAGTAATTCTTGACAACTATCTAAACTGGATAGTAAAATGTTTGAAGTGTCGAACATTTCAAGTTGTTGCATTGCTCAGTGTACCACAAAGTTTTGCACTCGGTCTTCTCTATAACTTATATCACTGATTTAAGCAACGCATTAAAAATATACTAAAAAGTGTTAGAAAGAAGAGTAAAACATTACACAGAAAGCTAAATGTGTGATGCGCAAAGTGGATTCAGAAAGCGGAGAAGTACGAACAACCATATATTTACACTAAAGGAAGTAATAAAGAAGACACTGAAAAAGAATACAGTAGCATACTTAATATTTATAGACTTGGAAAAAGCTTTTGACAGAGTGGACAGAGAGAAAGTATGGGCTAGTATGGTAAAGGAGTAAAAAAGAATCTGATAAATGCGGTTAAGAGAATATACAAGAATATATTTGTAGTGAGTAGCAACATGAGCTCCACAAATTTTGAAACGAATGAGGGACTAAGACAGGTTCAAAAAATCAAATACTTGGGAACTTCAGTAGAAAGATCGGAGAACTAATATACTGACATTAAAGAGATAATTGAGAAGACAATAAAAACATACCATATGATGAACAGAAAGTTTATCAAAAAGAAAGAGGTTGTGAAGAAGACAAAGATAACAATACTCAAAGCGGTATTTAGACCGATTTTAACTTATGGATGGGAGACATGGATGCTAACAAGAAGGATGAAAAGGAAGATGCAAGCAGTAGAAATGAAATACTTACGAACAAACAAAGGAATTACAAGAAGAGACAGAATAAGGAACACAAACATAAGAAAGGACCTAGATATAAAATCATTAATGGACTACATTGAGGAAAGACAGCTAGGATGGTGGGGACATTTACAAAGAATGGAAGAGGCGAGAACAACTAAAAGAATATGGAGAGCAGGAATACAGGAAAAACTACAAAATGGAAGACCGAGATGTACATGGGAACATAACATAGAAATGTATATAACGGAGAGAAATAGAACACTGATGGAAGCAAAAAGACTGGCACAGAACAGAATAAAGTGGAAGAAATTCATAAAGAAGGGTTAAAAAACCAACCTCTACACCGAAAGGTAGAAGAGGATTTGATTCAAATATCATATACTTTACAGAGTAAACTATACTTTTTGTCAAAAAGATTGTAAAACCAAGTAGAGGTGATACATTTTGACCACACCTTGTATATAAGTTATTAGGAATGAGAATATAAAATTATTTATATTTGGAGGGCATAATACGTGGTACCATCCTTCCATCTTATATATTCTCCAAATGAGATGGTCTATGGCCTAATGGGGTATCTTACCCCATGCTACCGGAATTTGGTGACATAGCTCTTCTAACAATCCATGGGGATTCAAACTGCTGCTAATCATATTCTAAATATGTTCAATTGGGAATAAATGTACATATTTTAATAATAATAATCAACTCTGGAAGGAAATACTTTAAACAGATCACTCGGAATAAAAGCATATGTAACAATTCTTACATTGATTCAGAAGACCCATAAGAAGTAAATATATAATAATAGATATGAGTAGAGGTAAATTGTATACAAATATTACTTTCCTAGAGAACCATGAAATACATTCGAGTATCAAGTTTTCTTAGTATTTTGAGTGACAATTAATTTTTGATGTATGTCAAATTTTTAAAATTGAAGATGTAATTGAAAAATGGACCAACAAAAAGGTGTGGAAAACAGAAAATGCAGAAAGCAGTATGGGATTTTATTAGATATTTAAATTCAAATAGATCAGAATCTATTATATATAAGTTTTATATTTCAGCGTGAAAAGAAATTGCTGTGTTGAAGATACATGTGGATCTAATACAGACATACTTATACCTATGAAAAAAAGACCTCTCGTATTGCAGTTGAATGTTCATGTCGTTAACAAAACCAAAAATAAGCAAAGGTGTAATTGCGTTAACCCAATAAGAAGTGAACCAAACCTTACATGTGCTATTAAAGGTTAGATACAATAGAGGATTATAATATGAAAATAATTTATTTGGATAATCCTAACTGTAATATTAAGCTTGTAAAATAGTGGATAGTGATGGTTCTAAAAATCAAAAGAAAACCTTTTACATCAAGTGTTGACACATTTTATGTTAGCAAAACCACTGGTTTTGCAAGTTATCTAATGTAATATCTTTATTTTATTTTCGAACCCAACAGTGTTGATGGCAACGTCTGTGGTTTATTAGAATCTTAGCTTTAAAATTTTCTGCGGAATTTGAGGATGATCCTTGTAATCTACTTAACACGTTTAATCTGGGGTCACAACCTGTGTATTTATCTGGCAGCGTGCATCACCCGTGGGTCACAACTATCTTACATCATAAGGGGATGTGACCCACCGTTGAAGCATGCTGTCTCATTTATTCAATCCAATTTTTGAGAATATAATTTAACCGAAACTAAGAAAATATAAATGCTATAGGAGGAAGCTAACAATGCCGTGTACTGGTAATGAAAAGTAAAGAAAGAAATTAAAAGAATGCAGAGAAAATATATAATTTAATTTCTTAATTTTTGTTAATTGTTAAAAGTTACAATAATTATTGAAATACTAAACTTAATTATGTATTTTTGTTAAACATGAAAAACAAAGTATTGGTAGGTTTTCAATATCTGGGAAGTAAATGTAAAAGTAAAACACATTTTGTGCGAGTGACAGTTAGGGAGACCCACACTGATTTCAGAGTCGCTAAACTGTAACGGTAACACCCAGTTTCTTTTACGTATGAATACTTCTTCGTCATTTTCACTATCAAATTGTGGCAAATCATTATCGCTTGAATGTTCAGATAAATTATCCGCAAATATTTCATTGTAATTACAATAAAAATTATTTTGAAAAGTTGTCTTTAAACTATATAATTGAACATTATGATTAAACTGAACTATTTAATGTAAAAACCACTTTCCTACCTTGTATTTTAGGCACCCCTATGTGATTGCATGAATAGAACGAGCAGAAAGGGGCTAACGAAGAAAAGAAACAAGGGAGATCATCTGTGCGAGATAACTGGACGGTATCTGGTTCTAGGAATAACTTTTAATAGAATTATATTAGTACCTTACTCGCACTTACCGTAGATCCTACGCAAATGGTATTAATACCTGATCCGCCTTTCGATGTCAGCTAACATTACCGGGTATTAATACCTTTCCCGCACATAATGTGTTAACTTTTTTATATACTTTAATGGTGTTTTCTCTCCCTTCTTTTAAAAGTATGGAGAGGTAGCATTCTTAACATAGTTTTCTTGTCATTCTAACTGATCCTTCATATTTTTTCAGAATGTGCATTTTATGTTTCGGTAACATTGGTGTTCTATATTCCTCTGTGGTTAATAAAGCTTCAATTATCTTTTTGCGAAAGTTCAAGATACTTATTTTCTTATGTGCGCCAAACACAGTATAGGCACCATGCGTTTACTTAGTTCCACAAATATGTTCAAATATTATCTTCCTATACCATTTGATTATTTTTCTTAAAGATATATGGTCTCCTTTTTTAGCTGTATAGTAGCTTAGTATAACATCAGGATTTTTCACAGTTCTGTGTCTCCTGCTAGTAATTTCTACGAGCAAAAACTTATGATTTTTGCACGTAGATAACATAAGCACTTCTTTTTGTACAGCAATTATATCCCGCCATTTTTGTTTTTGTTTAGCTTCTTATGATAAAAAGGCTCGATTAGATCGAGCAGTTCCGCATTAAAATGTTTCTTTTTCTAAAAATTCCTCAGTCAATGGTATGCTAGAATAGAAAGAATCTGTGTACAAAAGTTGTCCATCATAGAGCGGATCGTTCATGAGTTCCAGGACAATATTATGTGCAAGTCCTCTATTGCTTATATTTGCATTTTTTCCTGAATAAATTTTACCTTATAGGTATAACCTTGCGTAAGGCAGAGCTTATAAAATTTTATGCCATAATTATGGCGCTTGTTTGGAATGTATTTGCGAAATTTTAACTGTCCCTGCCATGGAGCCATGCTTTCATCGATTACCACTTATTTTCCATTTTTTTGAAGTTTACATTATCATTTCTACTATGTAGCTTATTTTATATAACCGGTTTTCAGAAGAAATTTGATCGTCATCAGAAAAATGACATTACTGTAGAATATTCAGAAATCTATCTCGTGCCATAGATTTTACTATAAGTTCACTTTTGTACGTGGGATCTTTTGACCAGTTAAACGTATTTCCGGAACCTTGACAACACCTAGTATAAGCAAAATGCCTATAAATCTATTAATTTCTTCTCGGGTTACCGCTGTCCATTTCTGCCTGTGCGTTTGAGATATTAATCGCGAATTTTGTGTCATACATTTTTCAGCATACTTATTACTTTGTAACACCATATACACAAACAATTTCATCAGTTAGAAATAATTTTTAAATTGAAAAAGGATTGTTGCAATCTATTTCTGACAATAGTTCTCGATCATAATCTTCTAAAAAGGAATAATCCGTTGTAACTGGATTACATCTCTGCAGATTTGATATTGTCTGTGGTAGTATAATGTCTTCTTCGTCATATTGCTCTTCGCGTTCGAGCTCTACATCACAATAATCTTCCTCCTCCGATTCAGACGTGTCTATAATTCTAGGAATCCTCTTCTGTGAAATTTTTGATCGTAAATAGTTTGAAAAATCAAAATCTTCATTATCTGAACCAATCATGTTATAAAGAAATAAATTAGGTGTAGAATTCATATATAACTTTGATAAAAATGGTTTAACATAAAACTGCATTCAATTGAATAATTTATTCATATAATTAAAAAATTGCAATAAAGAATGCATGCGTCAAATAAAAATTACATATAACTAAACTAAACTCTCACTTGATATTGCACATTCACGTCTGAAAAAAATTATTGATAAAGTAAACAGGAAATGCAATAGACAAGTGCCTCCATGAGAATCACTCCAACCGATCACATAACGTCCATTCATAGAGCCCATCAAAAGGCGCCCCGGTTTGAACGTGTTAAACATATTGCTTGCTTCTTAGTTTGTGCATATAACATATTTTCTTAAGGATGTGTTTCCTAATAAACTAAAATCAGCAAAGGTGGTACCTATTTATAAAAAAGGTGGTAAGACATGATATCAATAAATATATGCTGGTGTCTGTGTTGTCTACATTCTTGAAAGATAAAAAAAAATGATTGTGTACTAATTAATTCTTTGATATATCATATATATATATATATATA
>JAWQRN010000100.1:0-38891 GCA_033557685.1 Sperchopsis tessellata
ATATATATATATATATATATATATATATATATATATATATATGTATATATATGGTATATATAATAGTATTAGATACTTATCTGCCTGCTCCCGTAAAAGTGTAGCCAAATTTATCGACAGTTTTATACTATTCGAAAATACCACCAATCCGGCAGAAAAAGCACAAATTCCAAGTGGAAAACTAAGATGAATACTTCCTATAATTACATATCTGAATGTGCTCCCCTGAAGAGTTAAACACAGTTGCAGATAAATTACTAAATTAATTTTTTCTTGAAATACTTTCGATCGCTTTTTCAAATTTAGTACTCATCTTTGATTAACTGATATATACTGGATAATGTCACTTCAAGGTCACATGACTATTTTACATTTCAGAACGTTTTTATTGGGTCATAAACATAGACTTGTTTGTCTCTTAGTATTTTGTTCTAAAAATGCATTAAAGACAAACAAATAAGATCTAAATCTTAATTTTGTTTAAATGAAAGACCAAAAACTAATTTTTAGCCTACCTTTGAGATGATATTTTTTGCTGGTTTGCTTATAAACCATTAAAAATGTATGATGAGTAGAATAAAAACGTGATCTTGAAAGAAGCTGTTTTTCAAAACCGACAAAATTAAGTCAGTAAGCAGAAAATCATCAAACATGATTGCATATAATTTGTAGAGCGTAACTTAAAGGAATCACAACTTATTTTTAAAAATCTGCACTTTGAAGTTCATCTTCAACGAAGTCTTTATCCCGGTAGTGACTGTTCAGGGGTCCATTTTCGGACACATGATTATAGTTTATAGAATGTTTATAGAACATTTTCGTCTTATTTTTCAAATAGAATCTGCTCCTTTTCTGTCATATAATAAAGTCCGGAGACCCTGTATATTAATGTATATTGATTATTTACCAGAAAAAACATAGACCAATATATTTTTTTTATAATTTCCTTATACGACAAAATGAATTTAAAAATAACGCATTTAAGCAATAATTTTCGAAAAATATCTAGAAGTGCCATCCTACCTCCTAGTAGGCCCCACATTCTTAATGCACTTACGGCCCCGTGCTCGCTAAATTCGTCACTGGATCTCCACGCATCAAATCATTATGTACGCCACTGATTAAAGACGATTTTTTTACACAGAGCAAATAACACGACATTTTCGATATTTCTTAATAATTGCATAGCAATCGTTTTGTTCAATCAAGATATAATTTCCTATAGGATCTGTCATATAAATATGTCCTTGCCTCGTTATCGAGAATCTATGAGTAAGTCTTCCACAATCATAATTCTCTATTTCCGTATTACGTGACAATATTTTTATTACATTATTGACATTGTTATTAACATCCACTCAAACATAACACGCGGAATATCGATTAAAAGGAAAATGTATGTTTTAGGTTACTAACACCTGCTTAATGTATCTAAATCAGTAAGTAATTAAGTTAAAAGATCAATTTTAAAAAGATGTTATAGGTCTTTTAATAGCTTATATATTTCTTGAAATAGTTTCAGATTTTGTTATTTGTTTTTCATATACGTGATATAATATAAAAATGTCGATCCTAATTTCAAAACTTGAGAAGCGTCTGGAGAATATAACAGACAGACCACCATAGGCGCAATATATGTCATTTAAACTCCAAATTTGAACATTATCTTTGAGAAATTCACGACGGAAAGTAACTGTGCTTTGCAGACCTCTGCCAAAACATTTACTGTTGAATGAGTTAAGTCGTACTGATTTTATTTTTTTGATTTGGAAATTGTAGCACAACAAAAAGCGAAGACCGCACCTTAAAGTACTTACATTTTGGAGAAGCATGGAAGCAGGACATCCAGGAAAATCAGTTATTGAAAAACATACAATAGTGCGACCTGACATTATAAAATATAGTAAGATTACAACTAAAATATAATATATTTTCTTTTTTCTTATTTATTACAGTAAGTATTAAGCATATTATTAACAGGCGAGGCCCTATAAGTGCGGGGCCTTTGACGTTTATTAGAAACTCCGCCACTGAATGTCTTAGGTGCTATCGCATATATGAAATATTTTACAAATTCATGTTTATTTTTATCCTACAAGTGTACAACTACTTAAAAGCTTGTAATTAATTAAAATGAGAGTTATCAAATATTGAAACATTACCAAAATAAAAGTTGAAGCCTTGATTTATAGTGTTTGCATTCGTCAATATAACTAAGTGATGATGATGTTTAACATTCTAATGGATTGCCTTATATTGTATCCGGTGCTCTCCAAAAGATATGTTGACACAATATGTAACAGAGGAGCGCCTTCCTTCGAATTACTTAAAATATGTTTTTCTTTCAGGATTTAGTCAAGGAGAAGAATAAATATGATAACTAGGATATTAAGTGGGTGAGTTCTATTTTAAGATTATATCTATATACAGTTTGCACAAATCACGTAATTGGCAACTACTCATAGTTGTTACTTTCTCCTGTGTGAAATACCAAATGCAATCCACTGATAATAGTCCTGGCATATGTCCTTTAACAACTGATAAAATGCAAATTATAAATTGCAGATTTATTTGAACTTATAAAAAGCTATATGATGTCTATATGTACATTATCTACAAAGACTGTTATGTGCAAACAGAGTACAGATAATAAAATTAAAAATAATGAAATAGTGAACCATCTAATACGAATTTGTAAGTAATGACAATTTGAACTTGGAGAGCGACAGATACTTTCTCCAAATTATTAAGAGGAATGAGACTTGGATACATTGTTGGAACTTTACACTATACAGCATCCTATACAATGGGTTCATAAGGACTCTCCACCACTAATAACGTTTGCAGAAAAATAAAGACTTAATTTTATATATAGCATAATTACGCCCAAATAACTATAATTCTAGCTGCCCTTCTTTAAAATGCGTCTTCTCCTCGTAAATATTTTTAGTCTTTTGTTATACATACCCAGATATCTTCCTTCTTCTTAAAATTCATCCTGACCTTAAATTGTATTTTGAATTAACTCATGAGAAAAACAAATTGCTATATTACTTATTGTTTATCTGAAGAGCTGTAGACGTACACGGTGATTTAATATATTTTGACTTAACTTACTTAACCTTAACTCTTTCATTTTAAGAATTATAAAAAAAGTTAAATACAAAAGTTGTAAGGTGTCATCTATAGATTTTTTAAATACTACTAAAAAATAATTGCCGGCATAGGTCACGTGATATAAGAATGGAGGTGATTTTTTCAAGGGAACACCTCTATATTTTTACATTTTCTATTAGATCCTTTTTTTCTAATTACAAATATGGGTAGAAAGGTCTAGCTGTAAAAGTTTTTGATATATTGGACCTTGAAAATGCTCTAAATAGCTTTGTTTGTTTCTTTATTGCCGTTGTTGTTGTTTGACATTTGTTAGTATTATTTCATCAAAATGGGTTACATAGAAGCCGAAGAGTATTTTCCCTTTAAAAACAATAAAAATAAAAAACCGGCAAGAAGAGGGTATATAAGATTATACCCAAATCGCCCAGCTCCCAATGAAAACACATTTTTTAATACTTATAGAAATTTGATATATACTAACAGTCTTAAAAGAAAAATTCGAAGCACTACATTTTGCTACTGCATGAGGGTTTATAGCTATACAAATTGTTCAAAATGGCTACCATTATTTAAAACATATAGTTCATATCTTCTTCTTAATTTTTTTTGGCGGCAGTTTGAAACAGCATTATTGATGTCCCAGCTTAAATCATAAATTTCCCCCCTAATCTTATTCTTAATAGTTTTAACACTCTTGAAATTATTACTTTGTCCTTTAAAAATTCCCACAAAAATGCATCCAAAGGTGTTATATAGAAGATGTTTGGTGGGCATGGAATGGGTCTGCCATTACCAATCCAAACGACATGTTAACCATTTAAATGCTCCCGAACCTACAAAACATTATGTGTGAAAATTTTTGATCCAAAAGCTGCCTACCTCTGGAATAATCATTTCTAGATATGTTTCCCATGTTAAGTTATAATCAAAATATAGACCCAATAACTTATCAGAGCTTTTACACGGTTTCCACTAAGAAACAACATTCATATAGACCCTATAACTTCATTTAGGAAAATACCACACCAAACTTTAATAGATTTTCTACCGGACTTTTTATTCGACCAAATGTTCTTTTTCATTGATTTTTGTTCTCCCACAAACGTCTATTTTTTCTGTTAAAAATCCCAGTTGTGGAAAACGACGATTAATCTCTCCATAGGATGTGTTAGGGTTTACATCCAGTTTTTGGAGCATTTGCTGGAAAAAAACATTTTTTCCGCTTTTTGATCTTCTTTATAAGAGTAAATTATATCATAGTTACCTTCAAAATGAATCAAAATATCAAGATATTCATTTTCGTTTGCTCTAGTGCTACGTCGTTTTCTTTCAAGACTGTTAGTGTCTCTCAAATTTCTATAAGGATTTAAAAATGTGTTTTCATTGGGAGCTGGGCGATTTGGGTATAATGCTATATATTCTCTTCTTGCAGGTCTTTTATTTTTATTGTTTTTTAAATAAAGGAAAAACATTTCGGCTTCTATGTAAACCATTTTGATGAAATAATACTAACAAATGTCAAATAACAATAATGGTAATAAAGAAGCAATACTGTCATAGATCATCAGCCAAAACCTACTACACTTCTGTCAGTAACAAACTTTAAAATAATGCATATTAAAGCATTTTCAAGGTCCAATATGTCAAAAAGTATTACAGCTACACCTATCAACCTTATTTGAAATTAGAAAAAAGGATCTAAAAGAAAATGTAAAAATATACAGGCTGTTCTTTTCAAAAAAATCACCTCTATTCTTATATCACGTGACATATGCATAGGGCAATAGTGTTTTTAGTTGTATTTAGAAAAATATAGATGAAACTCTACAAGTTTTAACTTTTTTTTATAGCTGTTCTAACAAAAGAGTTACTGGGGGGGGGGAAATATAGAGAATAATCCTATACGTGTTGGAACTGCATAGTGCAACCATATGATATAGTCTTTTTTAAAATACAAAAATTGGTGGAGTTTGTAGCGACCAATATACGCATATTTGTTTATGTTAAGAATTAGGAAAAAATTTTAGCGTTTTAGGAATAAATCTGAGTACATTATTGAGGTAGAAAAAAATAATTGCAACATTAATTGTGTACCAGATATGATGTATATACTTTTATTCAATTGGACTACGTGTTTTTTTACTTACAATATAGAAAATGAAGTTCTCATTAGAAATCTGTAAAGGAGTCCAAGCACCACCAACATTACATTATAATTTATCTTTCTCTCTTCCGTGAATGATGCTAGCCGGAGTACATATTTAGGTACTTCGTAATTTGGAATTTTAAAAATCCGGAATAATCTACTTTATTGATTCAATTTGTTTTGCTTTTTCATGACTAATCAAACCATCTATTAATCAAATAATCGATTAATCAAATAATTGATTAGACAAGTAATTAATTAAATGTATGATTCATTGTCATGTAAACAGGAGTGAATTTTTCGTAAGTAAAATGGATAATATTATAGCTTACCGTAGGCATATTGGTGCAAGATCTCATCTCGAGGATAGCTGCAGACTGATATGTGGCAATCTTTATGTATGAAATAATAGAAGTGGTTCTTTGGTTTGAGAAGATGAGTACAGTATTAGTACACATAATATATTTGTAAAGTATGCACTAATTTGCATACACGAATATAATAATGTCGCTTATACGAAATGTAAATACTTATAGAAATTTAAAATTTGTAACAGCAACACAACTCTGCCAACACAATGTACAGTTACAATGGCATGAACTTGCCACTATTAACGGCGTGCATCCTTTGTGAAGACATACCAAAAATGAATGTGTGGCATTATAAGAAAAACTAAAACTAAGAATAGTAAGAGCAGCTAAGGACGAGGGTTAATTTTAAGAAACAAAGAGAAGAACCTTTTTGATGATGAGACGTTGAAAGTTCCCCTTGGAATTTAGAATAGAAAATACCCGCAGGATTTAATTAAAACTGGATGAACATCGACAATCCTTCTTGTCCTCCAACTTAGAAGTGGTGTGAATAGCTCAGTGCATTTGGACTTATGTGGTAGAGCGTCCCAAGATATATTAGGAGATAAGCAATAGTACGTTGATGGTGCTTAAATGAAGAAAAGTCAAGAAACCAATGTACGGCTCCTGAGGAATGTATTTGTCTGGGAAGTGAAGTCATACTTTTATATATACTAAATGAGCATTTCGGGAAATTTCTTTCCATGGAACAAATTTGAATGAAATAATAATTATGATTAAAAAAATAAAAAATATTGTCGTTCCATAAACTTCTTTATTATATAAGTAATATCGCGACCGCTTTCGACCACATTAGGTCATTCTTAAGCTAAAACACAATACAGTAATTCGCGACTTGCAAACAATTAATTAAAAAACCGCAATCCTACCTTTTGTGTTAGAGAAGGCAACAACACAACAAACCGGTGTCACCAGACCAACCAATTTGATCTGATTTAAATAATAATTATTTCTTTAAATGTTGGACATTTTTGTCGTTTACATTTGCGGTCTATTAGGTTAGGATACCTACCGAGTTCATCAAACCAGGATGAGATCGTGATTATCAAGCATTTTTTTACCGAATCGAGTCGAATTAAATTGCCTTGAATTTATCTTTTAAACGTAATACATGTATGTAGAGGCTTCTATCATATCCTAGACAATTAGGCTTATACATTTTATGCTAACAATTTAATTCAATATTTAATAATTGCTTTGCATGTGCCATACGAACATATATTTCTATGTTTCACGGATAAACTGCTGCAATCTGCTTTACATTTCTCATTACAAAGATACATAAATACCTATGTAATGAGTATCTATCAGTTTGTATGTACTTCAACTAAATGGTTGAATCAAATTATAGTTTGATTAGATTAAATATCGACTATTTTATTTTGCAACTGGTCCAGAGCTATAAATTAGATAAATATTTCATCCCACAGGTGTACAGCTGGCGACGAGGATGATATAAATCGTATGAAACCGTGCCTTTCATAATTTTCTTTGAACACAGGTACTTTATTCATGTTTATTTCACCATTCAACATGATTTACATGAACCAAAATTTTTATCAGTCAACATTTTATTTCTGTACAATTGAACTTTTTACAGTTCCTCATTAAACAAATTAAGAAACAATTATAAATATTTCAAAAATAGTCAGTACAGCAAACAGTGGAGCACGCAAAAGGCCCAACCCCAATAAAGTAATCCCTGCGGTAGTAATAATAAACTATGTCTTGTGGAAAACTCAATATGGGCTTCACTTCTTGTATCATAAAGAAAGACAATCCTATGACTCCATTTTGCAATCCCGTCTTCTGTCGCTTACCTTACCACACCACTTCAACTAGAAAAAAAATGGAACAAACTGTTTTATTGCTTTTCGAAATAGTCGCCTTTAAGATGTATACGCTTTTGCATGCTTTCGAACCAATTATCGAAATATTTTTTCCACTCTGAAGTTAGTATCTCAAAAACATGATTTTTGAAGGCTTCAACAGATTCTTGAGGTGATGAAAATCGCTGTCCACGCATTTTTTTGACATTGGGGAACAACAAAAAGTCGTCATACGATAAATCAGGTGAATGCGGTTAACGAGACATTAATTCGATGTTTTTCTCCTTCAAATAATCAATTGTTTGAAGTGCTGTGTGAGAGCTGGCGTTGTTGCATGTAGCACATCAAGGTGCAGAAAAGCTTTCATATTTGGAAGAACACTAATGTTGTAATTTTTACTATCATTAAAGTAAGATATAAATCTCTTTCTCTTTATAAACATCTTGTCAGTAAAACAATCGGAATTAAGTAACCGCGCAGTTCTGCAGACTTCACACATTGGTAAATAGCCGATTGCAAATATCACTACATACAAAACTTACCATTTACCTGGCTATATTTCACCTGATACTCAAGTACGGTTCCGATTCCGTGTCGTACGAACCTATGCTCCGAATTTAAAAAAAAAAACTTTTTTTGGCTAAGTAAGCACAATCACAAATTCAAATATTTCCATCTTATGATAACTTCTTAACTTTAAAGGTTAATTTATTACGATCGCTTACAGTGTGTGGAAAATATTATATTATTTTTAAACGCCGTTTATTTTATTTTATTATTATTTGTAACGCCAGTAACGTCCAACAATGGATTCTTCTTATTCTGAACAAATGCACGTATTTAAACAATTTGACTAAGTGTTTACGGTGACTTTAGTGAAATAGACGCACGCAATAATATCAATATCAGCGGATGCAAAAAATAATTAATTTCAGTGGTAAACATACGATGGCTACACATTCCAAAAGTATTGGAATTGATAACAAATGTCGGAATTTACTATGATTTAGTTGGTGACGATCCTCAAAAATAGAATATAATACAAATAAATATTATATTTTTACCAGGACAACTTCAGAAGTATCTTAAAACTATTGTTTGTTGTTCGTTTGTTTATTTAACGTAGACTTATTTCAAATCAATCACCGACGCCAGGGATTAGGCTCCTACACCTTGAAATTTTTCCTCACCAATGTTCCAACTGGAACTCGGTTCTTTAACGTGCAAGTGGTCTTTATTTATCTACAGTTTTAAGTGTAATGAATAAATATATATATTTTTGGTAACTGTGTTTTTGTTTTAGAAAAATATGAAATTAAGGACTACCGTAAAGACCCTGCACCATTTGTTTCGGAAAGTAATTTCTTTAGATAGATTAAATATTAAGAATTTGTCGGGATAATAGCATATAAGAAACAACAAATTACGCAAAATCGAATCTTATATTTCTTTACTCCATATAAAATTTAAATCAGTAACGGATCCTGTTATTGATCTCTGTATAGATGAATATTTGGTACTATGGAAATTAAAGCTTAGTTTCAAGCACACCACCCAACAGGCAAAGATTTTGGTATAAAATGATTACAGACAAAGAAAATATGAAGAGCCTTGGAATCTGGATCTGTTAGCACAACTCTCTTGAATCCATACGTAGATAAATGCCATTCACCTTATGTTGATAACTGTTTTTAACAGCTCAAAGCTCAAAGTTATAATAGATCTATTAACTAGGAGAACTGGAATTTGTTGTACCGTGTAGTATCAGCTAAGCGAAATACTTTGCAACACAAATGGAGAAGTGTGAAGTTGCCTATAGCAAACTCAAAATATGTTGGCTAAAACATCGCATGTCGAAAAAACACATACATTTTCTGACAAATGCATACAGATATTGTGCATACATGTACCAGCATAGGCATAGAAAACATGGTGGGCCTTCGAATATTTAGATCAATTTGTACAAACCTCTTGAATCCATGCCTAGATCAATGCCATTCACTTTATATTGATAACTGGGATACCAAAGTTATGCCAGCATACTAAAAAAAATATATCATATTGAAAAGAAAATGGGATAGTAGAAAAACAAATAGTAGGTGCTTCAGTACGTATACTTCCACGGCCACAGTAAATATCTTCAGATTTTCCGGGAGATAATCTTGTATTGACTTTTGTTTTTGCCGATACTTCGTCCATCGTTGCAGGGGACATTATCAAGACATGCAGCTCTTTAAAGTCCTAATTATAGATGGCCATGTAGCTCTGAAAAGTGCTAGATGTAGGTATCGACCAGCTCTAAAAACTGCTAATAATAGAATAATATTTAGCTCTCACAAGTGCTAGTCAAGAAATAAAATTGTTTTATTTCTTGACTAGCACTTCTGACAGCTACGTGTTATTCTATTATTAGCACTTTTTAGAGCTGGTCGGCATCAACTTTTCTGAGCTACATGGCAATCTATAATTAGCACTTTTAAGAGCTGCATGTCTTGATAATGCCTCCTGCAATGATGGACGAAATGTCGACAAAAACAAAAGCCAACACACAGTTATCTCCCAGAAAACCTGAAGATAAAAAGAGTAGGTGAGTTTTTCAACTGCCTTAACGAAATCTATCAAGTGGTACAAAACATCTTTCTTTCACATGTTGATCTTGCTATTCTAAACGCTGATTTAATATTTCTCATGAAAACAGAAAAAAATTAATTAGGCTGACTCTGTTTCTATTCAATTATAAGTCACATTTTGACAAGACAGAAGTATACAATTCAAGCCATAGGCAGTCATCTTTGTAAACACACAAGATCACTACAAAAAGTGTGTGTACGAGTATGTGTAAAATCAACGTGTCATTTTTTGTGTATCACTGTTTCTAGCAGTATCATACCAAGTTAAAAGTATTTGTTTTTGAAAATATGAACTTTCTATGCTATGTTATACAGTTATATAATGGTAATAAATTATCTTCTTTTCCATTTTAACCCTCACTGTCTTATTATAAACTCACTAGTCAAATGAAAAGAACACCGAACATTTAAATCTATCAACATTTGATAGGATCAGAGTTTACTGTTAAAGAAATGTGCTGGAAGAAGTGAGTGAAAGCAAATACTTTATGTGTATGAAGCAAAAAAACATGTGTTATATTTTTACAACTTTTAAGTATTCGCAATAAAAGTAGTGCACACTAAATCAACTATGAAAATATGATGGAAAATATTTACAAATTCGCACCTTTAACTCCTCTATTTGAGAAAAAGGTGAGTTGTCGATAGAGTTATAAACTGCAGAGATTTTATAGATTACAAACAGCTGGAATTGAAAACAAACTCATTTTACGTCAGGAGTCAAAGCATATCATCTAAAAATATACCACATCCGTAATTGTTTATACTGACAAGATGGAGTATCGCAATAGTTTGAAACTCGGGAATTAAGAAAACTAAACTCTTTTTAAACATACAATATGTAAAAGTATCCAGTTTTAGATTCGATATAATTTTTTTAAAAAGTTTTGGAAGCGAAAATTATAATAAAAAAGTATGTTACAGAAAACCGTGCGCTAGCTTTTTGAGGTCAGTAAGCACAAATATCTATTAAAAATTAATGTTCGACTATGAAATAAATGATTTCAAGGCCAAAACACGGAATAAGAACACTTTTTTGAGAATATTTGATTAATCCAATTGAGCAAATTAGAAATACATATTAAAACAAAGTAAAAGCTAAATATTTATATATTTTTTTCTAATCACCACGGTAACCAGAGACGTAATATGCAGGTGGTGGTGTAATATTTTCAGTGATTTATTAAGTTTCGAATATATCGTTACGCGTAGTGTTGCCAAACGCTTTATTAAAAGCATCATCATGCACTCAACCAGTGGCGCACCCACACAAGGATGCAAGTGGTGCACCGCATCCGGGCGGTAGCATTCGGGGGCGGCAAGAATTTCAGTTTCAGTGTATAAATAAAAATAAATATAAAAAATAGAGAGCGATCATCAATCGAATTTACACTTAAACTGGTTCTTCCTCGGCGAATCTGTGATTCCCCTATACCTCTGTTTTTTACTAGCAAATAATTGTGTTATTTCCTGTTTAGGTATGTTTCATATCATATTATGGGTTTCGATATCAATAATTTGTACCTCGCTTAGTATTTTAAAACAATATTTATTTTAATAAAAAACACAAAAAATAAAAACATGTATATAAAGTGCAAGAAAATTATATTGGTTTAGGCGAAATCTAAAATTTGAATGTTTAATGCTTCACTGGCGGCTAGCGATCTGGTAAGAAAAAATGTTGTGGCAGAAGACATTTCCCAAGGTTAGTTCCAGACATGTAATTCATCCTAACAAAAAGTGCTGTTTGGGCATTTACAATTGTATGTAGACTTCCACGGCCACAATGAATTTCTTCAGGTTTTCCGTGTATACAATTTTACATTATGTCCACCGTTGCAGGAGACATTATCAAGTCACGTAGCTCTAAAAAGTGCTAGGTGCAAAATGCCATGAGCTCTTATAAGTGCTAGCTGTATACTACCATGTAGCCATAAAAAGTGCTAAGTATAGACAAACATGTGGCTCTCAAAGTGTTAGTTATAAACAGTCTCTCACTAGCACTTTTGAGAGCTACATGTTAGTCTATACTTGAAAATATTGTGTGATATGCCTTTTTTGGTTATTTGGGGTTAATAAATCAAATTTTACATTTTTGTGGAGTATGGATCAGGAGGGGGTGAAAGGGTGTTGAATTAAATATTTTTAGAAATACACAGCAGGTAAAAAATTTAAAAAAATATTTTTGGACTGAAATTTTCTTTTTATATTTAAAATAATATATATATTTTTATAAAATGTCGAGTAACTCAAAAAGTATTTGAGATATTGACATGTCCAGAAAAGAAAATAGGAAAATGAGAAGAATGTCAAAAATTTAACACAGAATATGAAATTTTTTTACCTAACTCCACCAAACATGGCATTGACAGAATAAATTTTCTATATTATTGAGTACCAGTGATGACCGTGCCAATAAAAATCAAAGTTCTGAGACTTCGACTAAATTTTACTTGGAGACACCCTCAAAACCCTTAGCATCCCATTAATTTTTAAATGAATATACAAAAGGTATTTCCGGGAAGGGATTTCTGTAGGAACATTTGAGGATGATCTAGTGATTTACGCAGAGTTGATGAGTAATCTCATTGGATTGTAGACTTGCAGAACAGGAAACTGAAAGCAAGGAATAGATAAATTTTGCTAAGAGAAAGTGAATGTGTATAGAAATAGGAGACGATTTAATATGGCCATATATAATCAAAGGCAATCTTTAAAACATCTGGAAATAGTAATAAATGGAGGAGAACACGTTAAAGAACAAGAATGATAGTTTTCCCGTGTCTTAATAGTAAGGTTTTAAGCAGAATAAGCTGGGAAACAAAAAAACTGGTGTCCACGTGCCAAGATTAATCTATGCCATTGAGTTATGGGTACCTAAAGAAAGATAGTGCAAAGAGAATAAAGGCTAGAATGTAGGATAGGAGGCCTAGAGAAAGGCAAGCAAAAACAAGGAACACAGCTATAAACGAATCACCATGGATAAAGATACTGATTTCAAACAGGCAAAAAAGCTAACTCAGAAGAGACAGTAGTGGATTTTTTCTTAAATGGGGGTCTCGTCTGAAAATGCGTTATAAGAGTATGTAAAACCTTTATAAATAAACATATTATAAGTTATGTATTTAGGGGAGAAGTTCTAAATATTATCATACTTGCGAAAATTTTAAATATGGATTGGATATGATTATTCTATGACAAGTAAAATTTAAATTTTGAAGACATTAAATTGTCTTTTCAAGACCACAATATTTTCATTTGCGAAAATAGTCTTTGTAAATGTTTGCCCATTCCTAATCAATGTTTAGGTACTTACGATTTGTTCCTGTAAGTTTTCAATTTTATGAAACTATCTGGGGCCGAAATACTTCGAAAAATAGATAAAGGTAATTGAGTATTTTGTGGTAACATTGTATACAATTCATTCAATAATTTTATGAACTGGCCCTTGCTCAAGACACAGGGTTTTAGTAAAACTGACTATTACCTACAACTTAAAAAAGTTTCTCATATAATTTTGAAGAATTGTTTTTTTACTGTTACCTACAGCCTTAAAAAAAACAATTTATATGAGAATGTGGAAATTTAGACTTTTTTCACATTCAGTTGATCAGTTCCTAGTTTTAAACTTTCATCCTCAGCAAGATGTGTAGAGGTTTCTTTAAAATTGCATTGTAACTTATTAATATCTTCTTTTAAGTTGTACACTTATGAAACAATTATGAAAAAAAAAAATTATCATACTTTAGTTTCTATGATGCCTAATTAAACTTTTCTTAAAATTTCAGATCATCTGCTTACTGTGGTGGAGACCTAGAGAACAATACCATATTTGTAAATGGCACAGACAATGGAGACTCGAATGCAGATATCCGAAGAATAGCTTACAGTACAGTAGCACCAATCATTCTGGCTACTGGCATATTAGGAAATATATTAAATCTTTTTGTTCTAACACGACCTTTCTTGAAAGGTGGCACCAGAGTATTCCTCACAGCTTTAGCTATTTCTGATCTAGGTGTCCTTATAACAGCCATACCAATGGTGATAAGACTGAACAGATCACATGGACGTACATTCCCATCAGCATTCTTCCATGCTCATGTTGAAATTTTCTTGTCAAACATATTTATAGGATCTAGTGTACTTATAGTGGTTTGCCTTACTGTAGAAAGATATTTTTCTGTATGTTTGCCAACAGTCTTTAGGAGTGTCCATACAAAGAGAAATGCCAGAAAAGCAGTTCTGGGTTCTTATATAACTGGTGTATTGGTTAGCATTCCACTAGTATGGTTAAAAAGTGTATGTCAAGTACAAAATGAAATAGATTGGGATTTTCGTGAAAATACAGACATAACTACTACCATATACTGGAGTTTATACATATGGTTCTCTGAATTTTTAATACGAATAGGACCATGTTTTGTTTTAGCTGCTTTAAATGTACAGATCATTAGGAAATTTCGTGTAATTGCTGCTAAACGAAGACTTTTAAGGGCGGCATTAACTAAAGGAAAATCGAAAGATATGTTTTCATTCAATCAGGATCCAACTTTCAGGAAATCTTTAAGAAATAAAAGGTATCAGGAGGAAAAACGTCTGATTGGTCTACTACGTGCAATTGTGGTGTTGTTTTTTGTTACTATAACTCCATCATCAATACTCTCATTGGTGTATTCAGAAATGCATGAGGAATCTTATGGGTTTCAAATATTTAGAGCTGCCGCCAATAATTTGGAATTAGCAAATTTTGCACTGAATTTTTATGTTTACTGTTTGTGCAGCAAAGAGTTCCGCATAGCCCTCGTAAAAGTGTTCACTGGATGTTTCGCTTGTGAAGACGAACCAAGTGATGTGGAGAACTATGATGAAGAATATGCTAGTAATGTACTAAAATCTTTGAAGACTTCAGAATACGAAACTACCAATCATGAGAAAAATTAAATTCCAAATAAAACATTATTATAATAAACGGATCACAGCAATATTCCTTTTGGCACTGATATTTTATTTGTAACATACATTTTAAAAGTTGCCATTTTTAGTAGGTACAGATAAAGTAATTCACATTTATATTTGGATTATGGTATTTAAAATGATATTGCTGTGATTTATGAATTAAAGCCTGATATTAAATGTCTAGTCATTTTATAAGTTCATAATTTATTGAAATGTGACTCTCGTAAATAGTTATTTATAAAATAATACGTAATTAATGTTATTATTCGGTATATTTAGATGAAACTTTGTATTTGTGATAAAATATATGAGTTACAAAAATATAGTAACAAAATTAAAAATTCTAAATTGTAATTGTAAATTTATTTTTAAATAAAATTTTCTTGGTTATTTTGTGTCCTATACTAATCTTAGTTACAGAAGTACTACAATATTTGTAAATGTAATATTCATTCGTTTTCATAAACATAAAAATTTTGCTAACCAAAGTTTTAAAAAAATGACAATTTGTTTATTTTTCCACTTTCTTACATACATATATTGAATCTGGCAATTTAAAGAAGGTGAAGAACATACAAATACTTCCAATACATTTTATAAGTTTAATTCGTCCATAAACATGTTTGAATTGTAGGCTATATGAGATATGTACAGTTTTCCTGTTCATTACAACCTCTGAGATAGTATGTCAAAAGCATCCATCTAGAATATATTTTTCATACAATTCATTTAATTAAAATTTACTTAAAAATGGGGGATATTCCAGAAAAGAAACACCAATTTTCTACAAATTATTTAATAATAATAAATTTGTCTTCCGGTTTCGAGGCATCACGCCTCACCTTCAGAAGAAACTAGTACTAAAGACAATAAAAATCAATAATCACTAGAACTAGAAAATGTATCGACCAAAATTCAAATATTGTCAGGATATGGACAGCATGAATTTCAGTCGATACATTTTCTCATGTGTCCTTTGTTCTAGTGATTAATGATTTTTATTATCTTTACAACTAGTTTGTCCTGAAGATGAGGTGTGATGCCTCGAAACCGGTAAGCAAACAAGTTTATAAATATTTTATTAAATAATTTGTAGGCAATTGGTGCTTCTTTTTCGAAATGTCACCCCCTTTTATGTGTAATATGGAACACCCCTACTCCTCATCAATATATTTGATTACTTAGTAGGTTGTAAAATCGTGAAATTGTAAAGTCAGTATACTCCAAGCTTACACATAAAAAAAAACATTTTAAATAACTTGTTTAACTTGTATATGTCACTATAAATTTTAAGGAATATATTATATGACATGAAAATTTAATAACTTAATTTATTTTCTGCATGACTAGTTTAATAAATGTTGAGCTTTGCTTTCATTTTCTGGTATTTTAATTGGATCTCTACACTGCATATTCTTTTGAAATAAACCTGCTAAACTTAACTATTTACCATACAAGCTTAAATTTTTAATTAATTCATTATCGAGGTATTTAAGTAATGTACAGTGGTAATGTGATTTTTAACATTATTTGTATAGCTAACATTTCATTATGATTATTTATTTATATAATTGTTAGATTTGCAAAAATAGTCTTTACTTCAATTTTAAAAGTAAAATATGTTTATTAGTTTCGCAAAAATAGTTATTTTCACATGTAAGTTTGAATCAGTTTCAACAAAAATATAATTAAAATAAATTTAATGAGATAAGTACAATATATAACAAAATCTGTTTTGTTTTTCCATGACAACTTGCACCAGTGTTTAATTCAATCATAATCAGCACTCTTATTTTCTGTTGATTGATAGTTTATAAGGGACAGTTTTTCAATAATTTACATATGCAATTTCTTAAGAAAATTTTAAAAACGTACTCTTCGAGAACTTGAGTGCTTGGTTTCCTGATGTTCATTTATCTTCGGAAGAGGAAATCTTCTGAGTAGTCAGAAATGGTTCTTTCATACCTTTCAAGTCTTTTCTGGGATATGCATTAACTTGCAGAGTATGTGTGGTAAGGTATCTCAGCTAAAGGCAGTACTTTCAAACATCAACCCATTGTGGCCTGTATTAGTGAGTATTTGCTACATGAGCGAAAGACGGATTCTATAAATCTTGCTAATGACCGTTTGGTTTGGGCCTTTTTGCAGGAAAAATGTTCATGGTAACAATCTTAAATACATTTGAGTCACATATGTATAAAAAAGGACTGAGTGTTCCACTAAGGAGATTAACATTTGTGACGCAAATTAATTGTTCTGTGTTTGTATGGATCCCCTTTAGGAAATTTAGACTTTTTGTGAACAACTATATGAAGTATTACAGTCTTGATATAGTACTTCTATATATTTTGTCTGTGAAGACTTTAATGTTAAAAAGTTGATGGGCATTATCCAATCGTTTAAATTGACCGTCTCATTTTGTGGTAAAAGGTATAATAAGGGTTCGTTTTCCTTGGGTGACAGCATATTCAACAATATCAGTAATACAATTGGTGCTGAGGTTATTACCCCAAAACTTTTTGAATAACTTAGTAAGGTTTGTTGTATTGTTAACGGAACACACAAAAGTTTCAGAGCTTTCAATATCCAGTTTTCATTGATGACAAATGTAATGTTTTCTCTTCTATATTTGTGTTTCATTTTGAGATGGCTTTTCACCCTATTGCAAAGGAATCACAGGCTCTTAGAGACTAGTATGCTTTGTCCCAAAGGTATCCTAATCTAGGGTCAATTTACAATTTTAAAATGGAACAATATTGCTTGTCTCCTAACAATTACAAAACAACATTTATTTCCATTAGAAAGGAAATAGGTTTCATTAGAGTTTGAAATATTTCCATTAGGGATAAGTCGGGAGATGCAATTGCTGATCTCAACAGAGTGGCTGGAATTTGTTCACAATGTTTTTCTCCCAGGGGTGCCAGCAACTTAGATATATGTGGTGATGAGTATTAATCTCTTTTGCCTAGTATGTTTATGTCTCCACTGATTAAAATGAGGTCTTGATTGTTACTTATGATCTGCCTACAAAGTCCTCTACAGGTATTGGTGAAATACTACGTCATCAGCTTGGACCTGTTGCTGTATTACGTGCTCCTCACTTGGGGCATGTAATTAATGAATATTTTATCATGTTTTTCCCTATTCATAAAAATGCCAGACAAGTTACGAACTACCGGTCAATGTCATTCATTACTGTCTGTATTTTCAATTATGAAAAGAGGCTGATGGGTTTTTTGTCATACATTTTGAGTTACAGTCAATTTGGATTTATGCTGAATAGAAACACTTAAATTGTAGTTTCTAATTCATTGCAGTGTATCTTGAAGGTACTGGACAGAGGTCACTCTTGCTTGAGTGTTATTTGATTACTCGATTTTTGACATGGTCTCTCATGATGTTCTGTTTTCCAAGCTAAGTAGCATGGGTGTGTGTATGGGATTGCTTTAGTAGTTACTTGTATAATAAAAATAAATCAGTAAGCATATATAACAAGACAGATGATATAGTTCATCAGCATTTGTCTGAGACTATAGCCACAATGGGTGTACCTAAGAGGTCTGCGCTAGGGCCTTTGTTGTTTCTTATATATGTCTACAGCCTTTTATTATTGTTACCGGTGTGATGTATGAATGGTGTGGACTTGTTGACCTAGAGTTGATTTAAGAATAAGCAACACTGGTGCTTTTTCAGATCATCTTTAATGCAAGATACTTAAATAATTTCATAATCACTTGAGTATATCAGAATCCTGTTCAAAACATAGATTGTGAAACTTCGCCACATTTAGGTCACATATATTTTTTGGTACCTCGTTGCAGATTTGAATACACCAATAACACTGGTCTGCGTCATTTTGCTCAATCATGTCAGCTTTTTTAGAAAGTAGGTATCACGGAAATAAATCAGATAACGGTTATGAAATTATGATGTGTATTGTCATAAAGCAGACCTACATTCACATCAGATGTACATTGAATATATAATATAGTACATAAATACAGTTAATATGAAAGAAATGGCCTTTTCAGGAACTTTGGTTTATGTCTGCGACCTAGAAAAGTTATTACAAAATCAAGGCACTCAACAAAGAAAGTAGAGCTTTGCTTACCTAAATCAGAAGTTTCCACACGTCAGTGAGGTCAAACTAAAGGCAGGTATTTTTGACAGCCCTCAGATCAGGGAGCTTATGAAAGATGCTAAATTTGATGAGTATGGAAGTAGATGAGAAAAATGCCTGGTTCACATTAAAGTCAAGAACTTTCTGTTCCTGATGAATTACTGCGAAGCTTCCAGGTTCTTGGTGAACATATGTCCATAAAGATGCATTTTATCAGCTCATATTTAGATTACTTTCTTGAAAACTGTGGGGATTACAACGAGAAGCAAGGTGAGCACTTTCATCAAGACATTCGAGTGAAGGAAGAGCGGTAGCAGTGTCGCTGGGATGCGAATATGCTTGCAGACTATTGCTGGTGATTCAAGAGAGATATTCCAGATGCAAAACACACAAGAAAATCCTTGAAAAGGACCTTTCTTCCACAATAATGTTATTCCTGTATCTTTTCATATATATACTTTACACTTAATGCAAGTCTAAGTCTGCTTTGTGACAATACACATCATAGTTTCATAACCGTTATATGATTTATTTACATAATACCAACTTTCTAAAAATCAAGGTATTAACAAAACCTGACCTGATTGAGCAAACTGGGTTATATTTTTGAATTCAACATGCACTCAATATAAAAAAAAGCTATAAAAAAGAAAATTATAACTGCAGACCAGTGTAATTCACTAATTGTTGAGCATCCTACTCTATGGTATGGAATGGATTCTTCTGATTATTTCTGATTATATAATCGTACCACTTGCAATTTTGTTTGAATTTGTGAATGTTGTTGAGCTTATTGAACATAGATATGTATGTACACATTTACTATGATAAGCATATCGGTTAGCTTAAATAGCATTCTACAGCTTGCTCAGATTTTGCCGAGCAAAGCACTCTTACCATTCTCTTTTGCAGGAGAATTATATCGTAAAACACATGCAGATACGCTCCAAACAAAACAAATGACTGTGGGAGTTAGCATAGCATGCCTAAGGGCCAACTAATAAGTTTTCTTGTGCATTAATTGATGAATGACATATATAGCACTGGACATCTTTTTGAATACTAATTTAAGTGTGCATCCCACGCGTCTGTAGACACTAATAGGACTTCACTGGTGATTGTTTATGCTTATCTACTACATTATAAGTCAGTACAATTGTTTTATCTAAATTTAACTTTAAACCTCCTGTTCGGAACCATACTTCAGCTTGGTTCAGGACACTAGAATATCCAACTCTCTGTCCAAAACAGAGTTACTCAATTTAAAATCTATGATTATAGGGACAAAATATTTAAGGCTTTAAATGCAGCATTGTACATTGGACAATAGTAAGTCTATTTAAAGCTTACATTTAAGCAATAATATTTAAATCTTTGCATAATTAAGCTAGTGGGATATTTAACAGCTCATACAGGATAAATTATAGCAGTGCAGGGACAGTCGTGTGCATTGTGTGTTCAAAATGTAAGGTAAAATTATACTTATTTCCTAGTTCTACAGTTGAGAGTCAATTCCTGTGTAGATTCTTTAATAATTTTTCTAATAAAAGAATTTAATTCTTTAACAAATAAAAAAAGTTTACTTTATATACGTCATGAAGATGAAGATACAATGATGAGTGAATATTCAGTTTATGTCTTTGATACATGCCAAGATATTTTCTTAGCAGGATGGAGTAGAAACAAATGGAAAGGGGTTAAAATGGATAAAATCCTTGATCAATGGCAGAAGAACTGTTTTACTATAAAAAAATGAAAACTGCAAATACAGATAATTAAATAGACTCACATATAAAGGAACAGAAAAAGTGAATTAGTGAAACCTACTACAGGTTTTCAATATTAAATTTGATCAAATACCATACCACAAAATACTGTATATGATATGAATGTAGCAACATTGAATAATTAAACATATTTTATATAATGATAATGTTTGCATACTTTTGAAAGGAAATATCTGAATAAATTCCCAAATGAATAGTCTGTATGCTTGCATAAGACTCAGATTCTTATAATCATCAACAAAATTTGTGGGCTTCACAATATAATCTTAACCATTTTTTCTAAAACAAAGAAAATTTAATCAGCCTCTTTCAACATCTTTATTTCGTACTTAGTATTTCTAAACAATTGTTCAATACTTCTTGGAGATACTTACCATTACATAGCCACTGTTTTTCCTCAACCATATCTTAGGAGTCTTGATTTTCATAAATTTTATCTTCAAATGAAGTAAAATCTCATATTTAATATTTTGTTTAAAATTATGTACTACTAATTTGAACATGTGAAAATATATAATGTATTATAAAATCAAGTTGAAAATATTTGCCAACCATTAATGACAATTATTAAAGAGTAAATGATAAAATAAAATATAAAAGTTTTAATTAAATACGAACAATGAGATTATAAATAGACATTAGTAAATAGAGTTTTTGCAAGTAAGTACTGAATTAACAATAATACAAGCAATAGAAAAATGAAAACGAAATTAACATAGATTTGAAATCCAAATAAAATAATAAAAAAACACTACTTTAAATATTTTATTGAACATTTTTTGATGGCATCTCATAGTGAAGTGCGAACGGTTCTAAAATATGAAAAAATATACAAGTATTATAAAATTCGCCATATTGCATATTTATTTAAATTAGGTATACAATAAACAGCCTGTGGTATGATACTATATAAATACAAATACAAGTAATTTTATAACTTATATAAAGAAATTATATTTAAATAAAAACATATTTCACCTAAAATAAAACACTTAACTTCATACTACCGATACCTCTTATGTGCCAAAAAAAAACCATTATATAACGTATAATCTCGTATAAAAACGTTTGCTATCAATTGATAACTACCGATTATATACTCTGATATATATCTACAATAAAAGAGTTAATAATACTTATTATATTAAAATAACAACAGATAAAATAAAAGTTATAATAATATAAAAAAATGAGAGTATAGTGCACAAGAGGAAGTACTTATAACGTAAGCAGTCCAATTAAGTGAAATATTTTAGTTGAATGATTAGCAATAATAGCACAGGACAGCAATTATGTGTTTTGGCAGAAGCATAAATGCATAATTTTTTTTTCTGTTAGCATTCCATATAGAATTTTTTCTATGATACCTGCTCAATATGAGCAAAGAAAAGAACAACATTGCAGAGGAACGCAGAACACAAATGATAAATTTAATATTATTTACAAAACTACATAACAAAATTTACAATGATTTTTATCCACTTCACTGATTATATAAACTTTTTAGTTACCTTCTTCAGTTTATAACAAAAATTTTAAAATGCTTACTGTACTTCTATTTTTACAAACGACTAGAAAATTATCAGATAACTAATTTTCAAAATTTTATAAATTGTGAAAAAATAGTGGTATCACTTGTTTAAGTAACATAGTATACACTTATACCTCAGATAGATTAAGCCTTTTAAGTGATTCAAATTACAAAAGCGTACAAAGTAAATATAGGCATAGCTCCAAACTAAAAAATAAAACACTAATGCACAATATTGCGAAAATTAATGATTAGTCAGATTTCAAATAAGCCTGATGACTGATGACAAAAGTCAAATTCATTACTGTATTTATAGTATCACTGTCGAATATCATCCATTTCTGATCGAAGCTCTTAAAACTGTTGCCTATGTGAATGCATACTAATTTTTCAATAAATTATTAAAGTATTTATGGCATTATTAGTTTCTTTGAACTCATAAAATATCCTCGGTGAAGTTACGCTTCTAAACATATGATGAATCAGACCAAGTCTTATTATAGAAGCTTACTTTTAATATGAATTCGGTCTGGAAAATATTTTTTACTGATTTGGTCTAAACCCAAATGGATTGTAATTAATAGACAAGGTAACTTGTAAAAGCTGAAAATGATTTTCTATGAAACATATAGAAACAGGAAAAAATCTTTCAGTTAATCGCCTTAGAGTGAAAGTGATCCTAAATATAGGCTTCAATAGTAAATTTACTTTTAAAATTCTTATTAACAGATACTACTAAATGTTATTTAATTTATATTAACTTTACAGTCATGCTATGAAATAGAGCCCAAGTTTCACTGTTTCTGTTCATAAAATATAATGAAAATTTTATTATCGTGCACTAATAACATAAATAAAATTTAGTTAATTAACCATGAGTTCGACAGATCTAGAGAATTTTAGGTTTTATATTTCTTTGGTTCTAACATCGTTCATATACATCATTTCACCTCTTTTTGGAATCCAAATTATCAGTGGCTATCTACCAAACTGCCTAGAAATATTACCGATTTTTGTGGTTATTCCTTGATAGTACATTATTTTTCAATTCCAATTAGTTCATTAGACTACTAAGAAGATACAGTAAACAATTTGTAAATTACAAGTACAAAAGTAAGTTAACCTCGAGATAATTGGACAGTTTGATTTGAGAAATACTCCAAGCTATACAATTTATTAAAAATTAAGGTCATTATTGCACATTTGAAACAGATCTATGCATTGTACATATTACTTTAATATTTCTATTAAAATTATTGAAATAATTTTCATTAACTTGATATCCGATCGTCTATTACAGTCTAAAAACTATCAAAAATTCTTTTATTAAAAAATAAATATATTTAGAAAATTTGGCTCTTAGTTAGCAAAATTTAACCTGTAAGTAGAAATTTCTTTCTTGATTTGTGATAGGTTTAACCTAAACTGAGATATTACTGAGTAGTATTTATAAACAGATATTTTGACATTTTACAACCAATGTTTTGTATTCATTATAACAAGATATATAACTGCAGATAAACTGTTTTTAGATCATTTGCTTTTAAGAATTTCTCACTTTGTAATTTTCAACAAAATTAAACTCACTTAAATAAAAATAAAGTATTTTTCAAATACTTAATAACAGTTTTTTTTTATTTCAACAACTTACAATATATTTAAAAAATATTATATTTACGTTAGTCTAAAATATATATTAAATATACTTAAAAAACTTCAAAGAGTATATAATAATAAGAGTTTGTGATAAAAATGTAATTTTATTTCCTCTGCAATTGTTGCACCAATAAAAAAGGAAGAACAATACATTGTATTTTAAACGAGAACGTAGGAGGGGGGGGGGGAGGGCACAGTGACAGAAGCATTTTGTGATTTGGATTTCTTTCATATAAAACACCTCACAGAAAGTCTAAGCTTTACGCAATTCGGCGCATTGCAGAAACAAATTTGAGGTTTATTGACTATTTTTTTTTTAAGAACAAATTACAAATTTCTAGCAACCAGACTTATCGTAGATATTGAGCGTAATATCACACACGGGACCTCTAACTCTATAAAGATCAAAAAGGTTTCTTTTCCAATTCGCCATCAATCACATGCTGGCAGAGTCAAAATTAAAAATGCAAATTAACTTTAAAAGATATTTAAATTTTACATTTTCAATCCTAATTTTGGTAAAAAATTAATTATCTACAATTTATTTAATACAAATTAGTATCATAATTTAACTATTTACAAATATTTACTAGATATCTTTTTGTTTTTTTAACTATAAAAGTTACATTATTCCATGCGTCTTGTATTAGGGCGTTTCGCAAACAGGAGTGGATTGTTTTAAACATTTTTAAAGGGGCTTGTAATCAAAGTTTAAACATTTTAGGCCTAAGTTTTGAAGTTTTAGTTAGCGATGATGAGAAACAATCTTTTTTTTGTTGGAAAACGCACAATACGATCGCACTTTAAATGTTAGAGCATCCCTACGACCAATTTGTTAGAACAAACCTTTTTAATAACCAGCCATATAATTGGTCCTGTTCAAACCTTGACTACCGCTACTACGCTTATTTTTTAATATTACATCAGTCTCAAGGGGCAAACAATAATACATTTGCAACACGAGTATTTAAAAAAGGAAGCTTACTCAGCATCAGATAATAGTGCAGCAAGATCCATATACATGAACGTAACAGAATTATAATCATAGTTTCTGTAACTTTTGATTACTTTTTTAAACTTAAAAAGAAATGGAAAAGTAACTCGAGTAATATATTTTGTTCTTATAAAGAATATTGAAATCACTACATGATTACCTGATGATACATTTTTTGAAGAGCGGCTCGAATATAAAACTATAGTTACAAAGTTTAATAAACAGATCACATACACGATCGTCTAAGTGAAGTTTATGCTCGTACCATTTAGAAACTTTATCCATTAAATATTTTCAATGAAACACAATTTTAAAAATAAAAAATACAATATATACATACAATTACGAGAAGCATACAAATTAAATTAGAATGCTGACCATATGACTAAATGCTAGGATTATTAAAATATAATTTTATTATTAACGAAAAATCTGCTAATATCTTAAAAAATCAAGGATGTTTGAATCCGAGTAATGCTATTAAAATACACATCGAAATTATGTATCTAAAACATTATCGACAGTATGGGTGACATGGAATTTAATATTCGAAATAATTATAATCACATGTAGAACAACGTCCAATCCACAAGTTTGGAATATTTAAGGGATTAAACTTTGATTTTATAATAAAATGGCTATTGGAAAACTTAAAAGCTTCCATTTCTAAGACTTGTTCTCTAGTTTTAACTGGTCTCTTTAGAATGTATCTGAAAGCTATATTAAATCTGTTTTTGCTAAGAATTCTACAAAAACAATATTGGCAAACTTGTATGTTTCTTTTTATAAAGATTATTAGATGTCTCCTGCAGAGTTTTCTTTAAATTTGTATTCACAATTTCAACTATTAGTTACTATTTCTCTATTCTCGTCAAACTTCAATTCTATGGTGATGGGAAGGAATTTGCATTTTAAATAAATAATATATTGAATACCTATAACGTGATAAGTAAAAAATAAATATTTAGAAAGTAAAGATCCTATAATAGGCACCATCAATATTTGAAAAAAAAAAAATAATACAAATCCCCTAACAGCATTTTTTTTTTGATCAGCATTCGCAATTTGAAAAATAATTTTAAAAATAACATGTTCAAGTATTTAACATGAACGCACTATTAAAATCTATGTACAAGACATTTCCAAATGGTGGTGAGCTTCGAGAGCCTAGACGTTCGCATCACATTCACATGTTACCTATTATAAAAAAAATATATGTAAACAGTCCAGTGCGGTGTCATTGGAGCTCCTGATCACAGATAAACACATGGTCACATGACTAGCACACTTAACTTATCAATGTCCCGCATTACAGTCTTCTTCCTAAGTCTATCCAAAAAAATAACTCCATCTAGAGACTACCTTGTGTAAGTAGGGTACCACTGATAGTATTTTGATTTTCTAATTAGTTTACATAAATAATGGTTAAGCAAATAAATAAGCGATCAAATAAATAAAATAAATAATTTCTCAGTTCATTACTGACATGACGACTAACTAAAAGTAATTTTTCCTTGAATAAATATTTATTATTCAGCATTTAATAATAGTACCGACATTTTTAAGAAAAATATGCCAAAGCACATTTTGAAAGCAGTAAAGAGAATCGTAATAATTTAAACATTTTTAGGCAAAATATCTTATTTCCTAAATATACTAATCTTATCTTCTTTATTAATTTTTGTTTCAATCTTATTCAGTGAAAAACCTATTGATAAAATTATTAATTACTAAATAATATATAAGTAGATAAAATTAACACCTTTAAGATTGACTTCTATTCGAAAATTTATTTAAACTTCAAAACTTTGAACCCTGAGTCAACTTAAAGTTTCAAAACCCAAAATGAACGACTCTAGCTCTGCTTAAACTGAAATAAACTACTACAAATTCAATAAATTACTTTTGATCCAATAAGAAACAGTGTACCTGTCAGTGATAGCCTGCTCTTACACTCACTGTCTGTGTAACCTCGAGATAAAATAATAATAATAATGAACCTAACTTAGGGATAATAATATGGTGTGCATTGGCAGTATCTACTAACTAGTGGAGTGCATGGGCACTTGTGTGGGTGTGGAACTCACGACAGCAACCGTGATTGGAGTAGTATTTAGCAATGGCTGACTTGGAGGCAGGTGGGGGAAGTCATGGATAGGACTACTATGTCCTGAGTTACTTTGCATGGCGTCTTCTATTAACTTTGCTACTTTTAATCGGTCTTCCTGCAAATAGAAAAACAACTTAGTATTTGATGTATTGGTATTGTTCATGTATATATAGTTGTAGACAAAAATATGATTATTACTTTGGTGAAAGTTAGGTTAGTATTTTTGAACAGTGGTTTAAATAAATTAAAAAAAAAAATTATAATATTTAATGCTTAAAATGTTTGCAAACAAATAAGATCTCAATATAATACCACATCCAGATTTACGAATTATTGCTTTCAAGGATGAGGTAATAATCTAATTTTTGGATTTTGATAAAAAAAACAACAGCTTACTAGGTTCCCCACATTCCACAGCTGATTAATGATAAGATCTTATTAATTCCTGATCTTTAATTTTTGTTGACCGACTAGTTTTTACCAAAGTAATTACTGATATAAGGTGTACAGACTTTGCTTAGATACTTTTTATTACCGGAGAGTCAAAAAGGTTAAAAATTCTCAGGCACGATTTTTAAATTACAGTAGATATCACCAAGGAATTCCCCACACTATAGCTGATTTGAGGTGGTTTAATACGTGGCAAAGGAGATTTCTTTATGATTCTTGCTTTGTATATGGATGAACATAATTTCCACCACTGCTTTAGTAGCTATTTTGCTGTTACTAGATCAATATTTAGACAAAGTGGAAATGCTTTCTGAAAAAAATATATTATAGAGTGATAATATCCGGAGAGTGCTGCCCCAGAACGTAAGAATTTAGTCTTATATGCATATGAATTGAATGAATCTGTATGACTGTGTAGTATTTTGCTTTTCTAAGAGGAAACTTGAGTATTATTGATTGTTGTTTTGCAGCTTTGCGCACATAAAGATAAAGAGGTTTGTGTGGAAGAGCAAATCTACCAAACTTGATCGATAGACTTGAATATAAACCTGGTTGCAAGGTTTATGAGAATTAGTTATTATTTTTTTCCAGCTTATAAATAATTAAATTAATATTATTATTATAATTATTATATTGGTTTTGCCTTGAAAACAGGTTATTTTATAAATATTTAACCAAAGCCTATGGGATTTAAGTCGACTGCCTTTGGAGGCCTGTTCAAAACCTTAATATTTTGCTTTTAAATAATGTTTTAACAATTTTTAATTTTTAAATTAGTTCTCACATCTCATGGGAACAATGCATTTATAACAAATTTAATTTGGTGTTAACTACAGTATTTGTCTACATAACTTTCTTAATTTTTCTGGTTTTAATAACATTGCTATTATTTTGTTCCCGGTGAAATAGCACTACAATAAAATTGGATGAATCGCTTACATCTTCTGAATAGTATAATCACGCATACACTTTTAAATTCCCCCTTCAGTGAACCCTTGATCTAACGGACCCCGATTTAACGGACAAAATTTTCAGATCTAAAAATTATTTTTTTTCTTAACTCACAGTTATTTTCAACAAATTATAACGAATACGCCATAAGTTGGAAAAAACACTGTAGTAATTTCACTGACAAGACACTATTTTGCCAGATGTACGGAAGGTTAGAGTTTTTGTGACGTGAAAGGAACAATATGCGCTCGTCAATTTTTTGTATCGATGTAGGCGTGAATGTAAGAAATACCAGATGAGCGCCCTTTAGCTAGAAATGTGGAGAAATGCAGCGGTCGTAAAAACCGATGTAAATAAAAGGTTTTTATTTGTATGGGACCATTATGTTTTTATTCATTACCTCGGTCACTCGCCTTGCGAAAAAAATGTGTTATTTTCTAAAATTTGTTCGTACGTACATACTATAGAATTTTATACAAATGTTGGGAACTCCCTATTTGTTAGAGGGTTGAATACCTCTTTTTTTTCGGTTTTTTTATCAGTTGTGCAGTGACACCAAAGTCGAACACGTAATAATTTCTGGTTAACATTTTCCTTACATTTTAACCTAATTAAAATCATGGATAAAGAAAGGAAACGCAAAATATTGACTCTTAAACAAAAATTAGAACTTGTAGAAAAATTGGAATCGGGTGTATCAGTGACGAGAATTTGTGAAGAATATGTATACGTGTCAAAAAACCGTATATGATATTCGCAAATCGAAAGAAAAGTTGAAAAAATTTGTTTTTTCGCGTGATGTGGATGGTGATAATTGAGCGAGAAAGAACACAAAAATGGCAAAGGAATCTTGTTAGAAGAGGCTGTGCTAAAATGGTATGTGCAACAACGTTCTTGCAGTGTTAAAGTGCGAAGTGTTCTAGTGTTAACGACCCATCTGAATATCGACATCAAAATTAGTGATGGGTGGCTCTGGAGATTCCGAAGTCGTCACGGAATCATGAATAAAAGGACATACGGTGAAGCATTCAGTGCACCGACGGAAGAAATTGAACCTTTTCGTCAAAAATTAACGGTTTTAATAGAAAACAAAAATCTTTTGAAAAGTCAAATTTACAATGCAGATGAGACAGGATTGTTTTGGCGTTCACTACCACAAAACACACAAGCATCAACAACAGAAAAATCGGTTTCTGGATGTAAATTAGACAAACAAAGACTCTCGGTGCTACTTTGTGCGAACGCTGATGGTTCTCATAGGTTAAAACCGACTATTGTTGGTAAATCACGTCGCCCAAGACCTTTAAAAGATATTATGAGTAAACTACCTGTGGTTTATTATAACTCAAAAAAGGCATGGTTTACATCGAACATTTCTCAACAATGGTTTTTTGAACATTATGTGCCAGAAGTGAAAAAATATCAGGTTGAGGAATTATTGATACTGCCATAATTTAATATAGACACCATTTTTTCATATTCGGATTTAACGGACACCCCTTTCCTCGAATAGTCCGTTAGATCGAGGGTTCACTGTATATTCTACTATCTACTTTAATAACATAAGGTTATTGCAGTTTTTTAAATAAACATATAATAATTCATTTTGTTGGCACTGCAAATATTTTATTCACAATTACATATGGTACCATACAGATTATGGAAGCCATTCAGAATTATTAAATAATGAAAATGTTGAAATACAAACCTCATTTATAAAACCCCAGTGAACCAATTCTTGAGCTAAAGTTAATGAAGAATCGTCAATTGTGATATAAGCCTTCAACTGCCTGTTCATCTTGTCATCCATTCGGAGAACTATAGACAACTGAAACAAAAACTAAATAATTATACAATGCGTGAAAACGGTTAATAATACAGACAAAATGTAATGAATTTGTCAGAAGAATGGAAAAGCAAAAAAACAAGAAGTTGTTTTTCCGAATGCTCAAGCATATCTTAGAAAAGAATAGAAGTATGCTCTCTGAAAATAGACCAATAATGGAATCAATCAAAGAATTGCTGGAAGTGGGGAGAACAGGGAATCTATAATAGAGGAAAAACATAGTGTTGCACTGGAAGGAGATGAGGAGACAACAACAGAGGCGGAGTTTTGACGACCATGAAAAGATTAAAGCCAGGTAAGGCCATGCTGAAAAATACCCAAAGATAGTAAAGGTCATGGGGTGGGCAAGGAATAAGCTGCTTAGAGTAGTAGTTACACTGGCATAGATGAATGGTGAAGAGCCTAATGACTGGCAGACGTCAATTATACTGCCCTCGAACATGAAGGGAGATAAAAGGAAATGTGAAAACTACTGGGGAATATCCCTCCTAAGTATTCCAGGGAAGGGATACAAACAGGTACTGGTAATCAAAGAAAGGAAGAAGCTATAGCAGGGTGGATTCAGGACAAGGAGAGGTACACAAGAACTTCTCTTATCCTTGAAGTAAGTCGCTGAAAAAATCCTCAGACACATTAGAAAGGCATACCTATTTCGAGGACCTGGAAAAAGTTTTTGATATGGTAAGAAAAGTTGATATCTGGAACCTATTAAGGACTAGAAATCAGAACGACTAACGAAGAGTTTTTTCCTGATCTGCGAGATCTCAGACAGGGCGGTATGCTTAGTCTGTGGTTCATTCTGTAGATTGATGAAATAATGAAGAGGTATAAGTTGGACAGGAGACCACTATATGTGGTGCACCTTGGAAAAGGGTGACAATTAGAGTGGGTGCGCTTGCTGACGATCTTATTATACATGGAGGGAATGTTGAAGAACTGCTTAGAAATGATGAAATATGGTCAAGCGAACTGAAGGAGAGACATAGCAGTGAATGCAAATATGATAAGTGATGGGGCAATTTTGGTCCTTCAAGTTTTTGAGTTCAGTTATATAAAAAGAGAGAGTGCATAGTTATTGTGTCGCACGAATGTTTTAAAATAGACGAAAATGACAGTCTTTAATATAGATTTGTGTCCCAATATTAATGTTTAATAATGAGTCTTGTGTGTAGGGAGTAGGAAAAACTAATTGCTGGCTGAAATGAGGTTTCTGAGAAAGCTGGTGACTGCAATGAGAAGGGTCTGAATGTGGAACGAGGATACAAGAGCAAGACTAAGATTGAAAAAGGTAAAGAATAAGATCGAGGGCAAATTCAGATGATTTGGGCATTTGAATAGAATGGAATGTGGGAAGCAGAAACTCAGGGAACCAGAGTAAAAGGCTAGGTAGACCTATCGAGAAGTGGAATACTACAGTGTCAAGAATAATACGTGCGAAGGATAGTGATTGAACATGAGCACAGAAATTGATGCAAGACAAATAGGGAATATGTAAGAATTTAGCTCTATACCTTACGGACAGAAGAGGGCTGATTATGTATGTATATACAGTGCATGAAACAGAAAATAATGAACAAAAGCAGAATGATAAAAATGATATCTACCTCCAGTTCATCGCACTCTTCTTTTGGTTTGACATCACACATCATATTGACTATTTTCCTAGTTTCTACATCCATGGGTTCTGGTGTAACTGACTTTTCTGATTCTGCCATTTCTGGTGATATCGCCCGCGACCTAGCAGGTGGTGGATGCTTTGTTCCAAAGGCAGTTAAAGGATAAATGCCATTCCTAAGAAAAAAAAAAATACATTTTCATTTGGTGCATAATTATGGTGCATGCAATACTTAGACTACTTTAGCTGGTAAACAAAACACATGAAAATCTATGAACTGTATTCATAATACTCAAAACAGATGACGATAAGACAGTTTGTTGCAAACAGAAAATTGTGTATTATCAAATTTTATGTTATATACCAATAAAATTATTTAACTTCAAATATGAGCAAACGAATAGTCACTATAACAACAACTCATACTAGAAAGTTTGATAGTAGAAACAAATTTTTAAAAAAGTATAATACAATAAACAAACCCTGACAAACCTGAACTAATCATAAATAACTCTTTATTAAGATAGTAACATCATGAAATAGTTTATAGTTTTATATGTGCCCCTTATAAATTATTTGGAGTATGTGGAGTTGATGAGCCATGATTGTATAATCATAGGATTATTTTCCCTCATACATCTAAATAAACCTTATAACATTTATAACTTACTTAACATCTTCAACAAACTTCTCTAGTTTCTCTGTTACTTGAACATCAGACATCTTGACTTGTTGCCCTGGTTTCTTGTTGTGTAGAGTTTCTGCTACGATGACGTCTGGACCATATAACCTTTGCATCAACTCATCGGTGATGGTGTCAGATATGTTTGCTGGAACAAAAATAAAGATATAATATTTATAGTTATTGTAGCACAAATGTTTAAAAGTAAAAATCTTGCAGTTTTGCCACACCTTAATTTATAAAATATGAAACCAAATTCTTTGTTGATTTTTTTTACTCTTCTAGGTTATTTATATTAATATAGCTTTCAAACTACATATATCTATGTCACTTATTTAGGTAATGCATATCTTTATATCATAGTTATATAATTTATGGATTAGGGAGGTGTGGAACTTCGTAATGTCACAGATACTGTATATATAAATAGCTATGCTGCTTACATCTAAATTGCACAAAACTTCAGTGAGAGACTATTTTTAGAAAATTGTGAAATGTTATTATTTATATGTATATGGTTCAAAAATATATAATTCCAATTACTCTAAATAGTAACAGAATAAGAATTTGTTGCTTCTTTGGCCGTACTTAAAAGTGTTATTTTAAAATAACACAGAAACAGAATACTTATTTTATTTTTCATGGATAAAGTAGTTTGTAATTTTAAGTGGAGAATATGAAATAATGAAGCAGTAGTGGATTCCTTGTGGAATTAAAACAATTAAGTTTGGCATTTGTAAAATCTTTAACAAACTCTGTCTCGTTTAGATTGTACTGGTGAAGTTTTGACTGCATAATTTAGAAAGAAGTACATATTCAATCCTTGAATGTGATATTTCATTATAATTGTTTAGTTTTACCATACATAGTGGTTCAATTTAGTAAGTAGTAAGGAAAAAACATTCTCAAGCTCATTTTCCAAGACAAATTTTACTGGTAGAGACAAAATTTTACTGTTTTCAAGCAAATTTTTAAAATATTATATTAAGTTGTGTTTTCTTAATTTCAAATCACAGTTAGCCATGCGTTCATTAAAATAATATGTTTTTCTAATTCCATCAGTATACTTAGTAAAATCGAAACATATTTCTTTATTGATTATTTACTAAAAATCTAGCAATAGTAAATTTAATATATTGAAACATTTTAGCATATTTTGTATATTATGTGTTCAAATGAAAGAAAATATTTTCCTAACCATAATATAATTTGATATGTTAATATTTTGAATACATATTATATTACTAATTTATACTAAACAATTAAACTTAATACTTAAATATATTTAAAAAGAAAAACTAAATTGTATGAGGTGTTTAAATCAACTTCTGTTGTATGCACAACTCAAATCTTCTTGCAACATTGCTTCGAATCTAGGGTATCGGATCAGGGGCCTTGGTGGACATCTGATAGTTTCATTGGCATTTATTAACAAAATTTTGTATAATTCTAGAATTATGTGCAGGTGTCCTATCATGTTGAAAAACGAGTTGTGCCCTTTTATTCAAAGGCGTATTGTCTATTATATTTTCTAAATTATTTTCCAATAATTCCACATCCTAATAAGGCACATCAAATATTAAACACATATCTTCCTTGCACTATTCTCTGTGTTCTGTGGATTTTCATCAGACACCACTAACTCGAACCTTATCAGTCCATATAATACTCCTATAAAAGTTGTCATCATTGCGCACCTTGTCTAGTTACCAATTTCAAAATTCCATCCTCCTACTAACAGTCGATGAATTTTGACTTTTATAGGATATGGATTAGTTCTAGAAACACCATTTTCATGATGAAATTTTCAACTTGAAATGTTAGGATCAGCAGTTTTACCTTCTAATAACATTAAAAGTGTCTACATCATGATTTTTATTATAGCTATTTGGATGTAGTTTGTTGAAAGATCCATAGTTTTATCAGACTGTCTTAAAGTCTTTTGAAAGTATTTGCATCACGTTATCGCCTTTCTGGGTAATTATGACAATATATACAGCATTGTGCGTATTAATTTGTACATTGCGCATTTCTTTATTTTTTTTTAAGAAGGCAGCATTGCTGTGACAATTCTGACAGCTGTTTCTATACAGATCACATAACCTGTCATTCTGCAATAACTTATTGTCAATGTCAGTCGTTTTGCCAGTTACTTTCACTGAGTTACACTTGTTTTTGTGAGAAATAATACATTTTGGTTGATTTTTCGTGTTTTATGGCATCATGGATATTACGCCAAGGAAAAGAGAAAAATAATTACACTTAGTGAGCACACATCTATGACGCAAAGAGGCATTGCTAGTGCGTGTTCCCTGAGCTTGGGAGCTGTAAATAAGATAATCAAACAAAAACGAGAGACTGGATCAGTTAAAGTTCAACGAAAGAGGAAATGTGGAAGAAAAAGAAAAACTCCCCGAGATGAATCTTTTATTTTGAGACAGATTGAATCCTAGAAAGACAAGCTATGATCTTCAGCAAGATTTAGAAAAGGCTGGAGCGAAAATGCATGGCTCTACATATTGTAGACACCTTTTAGAAGGAGGAATAAAAACAACTTCTGACGTAGGCTATGATAAAAAAGGCTAACTTTGGACAAAAAAATGCTCATTGGACAGAAGAACCCTAGAGAAATGTCTTGTTCTCTGATGAGATACACTTTCTGGTGCAGGGGTACCGATCAAAGTTCGTGCTGATGAAAAGTTGTCTGTAGCTCAATTGGTCCAAAGAGTGAAAAAGATATTTTGGAGCTGATTTTCATATATGGGAACAGGAAAACTTATACCCATCGAAGGCATGATGAACAGTGAAAAATATAAAGCAATGTTAGAAACATATTTGTCCAGAGAACTGGAAAGAGTTCAAGCAGTTGGCGAACCAATCTTCTAGCAAGATTCAGCACCATGTTATGTTTCCAAGAAGATGCTGAAATATTTCAAGGACAAAAAGGTGACTCTTATAGTTTGGCCTGGAAAGTCAACATATTTTTCCCATTGAGAATGTGTCGTCTATATGTGAGGGCAGATTGCTAAACATGGATTGTACAACAAACGCTAAGATGATCGAAGCTGTCTCTCAGATGTGGTTTCGAGATGACAAAATCAAAGAGAATTGCAAAAAATTAATTGACTATGCCAAAACGAGTTGAAGCTGTAATAAAAGCCAGAGGGGGACATATCCCCTATTGAATAACACTAAAAATATATAAACTAGTACTGTATATATTTTTTTCTTTCAATAAACGACATTTAACATAAATATGCCTGTGTTCTCATTAATTCGCACAATACTGTATCAGCTGCGACATCAGGATTTTTATTGGCTTCAAAATAACATCAACCATATTTTTTTATAGTTTTCATAATGCATTATGAATAAAGTGAGTAAAAACTCAGATACTATAAATTAGCTGATTTAATAGTGTTGACACTACAAACTAAAAAATTAAAAAAATTTTGATTTTACTGAACAAAATTGGAAATGTACCCCTCATTTTTGATGGTATGCCAACTTTGATTTTTATTTAAGAAAACACAACTTTTTTCAGAAAGTTGAGTCCTAATTATTTGAGTTCTCCACTGGATTCTACTCATAAAAGCGCCTGTAGAATGTTTATAAAGCATTGATATAACTATTATAATAAGTAAGTTACAGACCATAATAGAAATTCTGAAAAACAGTTAAATTGTGTTGCCTGCTCCAGTAAATTTGTCTTGAAAAATTAGCTTGAGAATATGTCATCAGTTTGTTCTTTACTATTATAGTTATTAAGATACCCTATACGTACTTTGAAATTGGTCCACCATATAAAATTATAATAGTGAATAGCAGTTATATAGTGAAGGAGATATACCCACACACAAACACAGTAATTTCTATCTACCCTGCATCTTCACATTAATACCTATTTGTAGATTCAATGTAATTTTATCTTAAAATATTGGCCCTTGCAGCGGTAATAGGCCGACGTGAAATAAACAACAACTTACTGTTGAATTGCAATTATTGGTTTAGAATGAAAGGAATAATAGAATATTAATAAAACAGCAGCACAAATGTCAGAATTATGTAAAACCACGTCTTAACTGAATATAGTATGGTTTTCAATGACAAGTGTGTAAGAATATTTAATTGCGGATCAAGTTAATTCATGACACACTGAAGCAAATAAATTCATACCTTAACCTAAACAATATACAGTAAGCTTATAGATAATGAGCTGTTGTGTCAAGGCTATAGGAAACCTGCATGAAACATTATGTATTGAACTGAAAATAAATATGAGAAAATAATGAAGGTAATTAAAAAAGCTAAATACATAGAAGTTGATAAATGGCAATAAGACAGAGAAGAAACAACCAATTCCATTTAGGCCTCAGCCAGGCAACTTTTTTAGAATTAGAAATGTAAGATTAAAATATGAGCAGATTTCTATTTAAATGGTTCTAGGGTCAAAGCCCACATACCTCTTATATATTTTATTTATTAATTCTTTAACAGCTTTCTGAGATTTTATTCTAAGAAATATTGCCTAAGCTGAGAATCGAACTCAGCTGCCTTGGATCACATAGTGGAAGTCCCAACGCTTTAACAATGTCCACAGAGGTCGCTATGAGCAGGTATCACAAAAGTTATATTCAGGGCTTAAACCTAACCTATGTTTCTACAAAATTACAAAAAGAAAAAATATGATTTGCCTTCTTAAACTATAGATATCCAGAAAAAACATACAAGTATAAGCACAATGTTTTTTTTAAAGAAAATGTGTTAAAATAACAAATATTATTACCTTTCCTAAAACGATCTGATTAAAGAGCACATCAAATAAATATTAAATAGTCTACAAAATACTAGTTAAAGCACAATCAAAATGATACTATTCCTACATAAGAATATGACATACACCCTATTTTACAAGAGCATTACTAATTATATGCTAGATAATCAAACAAACCAAAATATAAAACACAGATAGGTGTTCCCTTTGTCTATGTTGCAACAGATTAGATAAGAGACTTATTAAACTTGGAACAAAGCAAAATGTAAATGTATGTTGTTTAGCAGCTTCACCAATAGCTTCCTGTCAACAATCATCTTGTATATTTGTCATATATTTTTGCCTAATACTTATCTCAACAATCGTGTTAAAATATCAAGTGTAAATCAAGTTTAAAAGTGAAGTATTTTTGATAGTAAGAGCATTTAATTTAATGATAATTGGTATCACATTTTTCTAACAAAATTCAAAAGTAAACCTAAAAATAATAATGTTGTAAATCTGTTCTAATCCACATTATTAATACAATCATAATAATTGAACTAGACAGAATAGAAAATAAAAATAGAATACATATTACTATATATATATATATATATATATATATTATTTTATATTTTTAATAGTTGAATGATTTAGTGATTTAAATACACATACATACTTACACACACACACACATATATATATATATATATATATATATATATATATATATATATGTGTGTGTGTACGTAAATTGGATTATCCTATACCATCAATCACCTACCAGCTTGCATTAATGCACCTGTATCTCTTTATGTTGAAGATACCTCTGTTATATGGAGGATAAAAACTAGGAAGGATAATATCAACAAAAATTGCTCACCCTTACAACTTCAACTAGACAATTTTTAATATGTACCAATAAAACAAATACTGAAGGAGATTAAAGTTTCCACATTTGATGATTATTTCCTTTGACTGATTTTCCTGGAATTATTATAGACGAAAGTATAAAAAGGTTGGTTTTCTTTGTTCATACACTGAATGAACACAATAAAAAGTGCTACATTGTAAGTTTATCATGCTTTGTTTACATCAGTTTTTACTATCTAGTGTTGTTAATACAGAGTAGTGGCTACTTAGAAGCAGAAATAAACAAGACATACCGTGTGGTACATGTCCATAAGAACGTAGGAAAATTTCGCCATGGCCATTAGTACCCAGTCATCTGGCAAGGTAGTGACACAAGTAACTATATTAATATAATATAATATAATAAGACTCCACGATTATTATCTATATGAATGATGTTTCTGGGGGGGGGGGAAACTGTGTAAAGAA
>JAWQRN010000101.1:0-38756 GCA_033557685.1 Sperchopsis tessellata
GTACAAAGTGATGCACTTCCTGATGTTGAACTCTTGGAATTTTACAATAGTAATGTTTTGCCGTGTGTCACCGAGTCTCTTATTTTCAGTGAAGTGTCCGAATTTGAAATTTCTAAAGTTATTTCAATCATTTCTTCTAATTCGGTAGGAACGGATGGGCTGAGTATGTATATGATCAAACTTTGTTGCCCGCTACTATTACATTATATCCCACGCATTGCATTTCAAGTTCTGCATTTCTTTCTATATGGAAACAGAGTGTTGTGCTTCCTTTGACCAATAGCAAGGGTGTTTCTTCTTTTTCCGACTCAAGGCCCATTAGTAGGTATTCGATAGGGATCTAATTAAAAGCCATTTAAGTAAATGTAACATTTTACCTCCTACACAATATGGGTTTCGTGCTGGCTACGGATGTTCTACTGCATTGTGGAGTGTCACTGATGACATTGTTCGCTCCATTAATGATGGAAAGCTGATTGCATTGATGTTGCTTGACTATTCTAAGGCTTTTGACATAATTAACCATCAATTATTGCTATTGATTCATCATTACATTGGCCTATATTGGCCAGTTCATTAGTTTTTTTTTAGTATTTTAGTAAAAGGAAATGGAACTTTAAACTTTTAGATTAGATTTCCCTCCCCGCGGTTTTCGGCTCGGAAGTACTACAGGGTTCGATTCTGGAGCCATTGCTATCCGTCGGTAGTTGTAAGTTTTGTATGTACGAATAGATTCTGATGTGGATGAAAGTGTCTACGTTATCAACGAAGATTTTTCTAACCTTATCCACCTTTCTAGGAGACATAATCTACATATTAATCTTTTGAAATCGCCCGAAATTATATTTGGTAGCAATCGAGCTCGTGAGAGTATCGTGCCTGTATTTAATATATCTATCGATAGTACTGTTTTATCTATAGCTACATAAATTAAAAATCTGGGAGTATATATGGACTCAGATTTGCATTTTAAGGTGCACATGGCTAGAATGATTCAAATATCGTATTTCACTACTATTTTCCCATAGGCATGGCTTCAATCGGCAATTACAAATTGTATTATGTATCTCCCTGATACACTCTAACTTCAATTATTGTGATGTTGTTTATCACTGTTGTTTGGATTTTACTGCCAGTCGTCTTATTCAGAGAGTACAAAACTCATGCCTGAGGTTCATTAACGGTATCCGTCATGGACAGCATATTACACATACTCTGCTTCGGGCAGATAGTTGAAGTCTCCATTCAGTTCGATTGATTCATAGAATAGTTAGTAATAAGACGCCTCCCTACCTATATCGGAAGACACTTTTTAGATCTGATGTACATAATATTAATGTTAGGCACAGGAATACTATTACGATCCCCAGGCATAATTTGGAAACATTTAAAAGATCATTTTCCTACAGTAATGCTTATTTTTTCAATAGTATACCATTACATATTAGATCGAAACCTGTGTCAGCATTTAAAAGACATTTGATTACGTTACTTTAGAACCAAGAAGTTGATTGAATTATTATTCTTTTCCTAAATCCTCTATCTCTCGAATATTATAATCTTAAATGTGTGTCAACCGTCAGCTGACAGTTTTTCCGTTTTTTGTTTGTTATATTTTACAAATGTTGGTGTGGGTGTGTGTCAACATGTGTATGTGTATGGTAGTGTATATATTTACCTTTAGATTGCAAAAGTGGCAGAATTCTTGTTTTCAAGGGGTGAGTGGAAGAACAGAAGACTAAATCATTGTGGTTAGTCTAAACCCTCCCCTATTAGCCCATAAATGTTTTGAATATGTTTTATGACGTCACAATGTAAACTATCACCAATAGCCAAAATATCATTTTGGAACGAAAGTTATCTAATTTTTGTTGTGTTAAATGTTAAACTTAAATTATATTAGATTTAGAACAAAACTAAGTACTGCTTATTAAATATAATAGACTTCCACGGTTAGTATCTGTATGAATGTTGTTTTCGGGTGGAGACCGTGTAGAGGCTCTGACAAGTGCTGACGTTTCGTCCACTGTTGCAAAGGACACTTTCACTGAACAGTGCAGTGAATTTATTCCAACAGTGGACGAAACGTCGGCACTTGTCAGAGCTTCTACATGGTATCCACCGGAAACAACATTCATACTGTACTGCTTTGTGATCCAAATTCTATACTTCGTTTAGACGGCAACGGATTATTTGAGAATATTGCTTGCTGATGTTCACTAATGAGCGTGAAATATATACAAGTAATTTAATCTTTACTATTATTCTCCTAATATTTGAGAAACCTGATTGTCCAATGTTTTGAAAATAATACCTTGATTTGCGAAATCAAATTGATAAAAACTTGAAAATCTGAATCTGATTTACTTACAATGAATTAAATATAAAATATAAACATAATCGTAGCTTAAATACGTAATCTACCATATTGAACAGCTCATAAGTGTCAAATTATTCTGGTAGAATTTTCATCATACATTAATATAGGTCTAATTTTAAGAAAATTTAAATTTCTTCTAGCGTAACATACAATTACAACAGTACACAGATTAGAAATCCTGGAATTATAAAATTATAGACAACTAAAAAAGAGGAATGAGCTTTATTAATATTGTATACATGTTCTTAGAAACTGGATAATACAATGGCATGAAAATTAATGACCCAAAAAATGCAGTACAATTTATTTTGTTTTTAACAAATATTTCGTTTTAAATGAAGTTGACTTTCCAGAAATGTCTTGCCTTAATAACGAAACTGTAAAATGTAAGGATTTTTAGTAAAGAACCTTTATCATTTTATATTACACTAAATAAGATTATTAACATTACATAAAGCGGAAATTAAAAATGCATTTTATAGTTAGTTACAAAAAAAGATTACAAAAGTAAACAGTGGATCTCAATTTGAACAATAAACTCAACTATTCATAAAATATGCATTGTTAAAAGTTACCGAAGCGTTAATTAATGTACGGCATTTTAAATAGAATTTAAAAATTAATAAAGCAATGCGAAGGATAGGCGCCTATACACAAATTAATGCGCAAATAGCTTGCTGTAAAACAATGATTTCATTAATTATGAAATTATGCCATGGCTCTGGAAGAGTTTTAATCGTTTTTTCGAAAACCAGAGCATCAGCATATCCTCTTCAATTTTCGTACAGTATGCTATTTGGACTCGTCCTACGAATACGTTTTAGCATGTTTAATGAATTTCAAATTATAGATCAAATCCCATTCGTTTTTATTCTTCAATTTTCATCCACTCTGCTGTCTCATCAGTTGTTTCATCGAATGGACTTATGAAATGGAAAGAACAATTAAGTACTGCAAATATATTCAAATAAAAAATTTTGCTACATATTATTTATTCCAATGACGAAATTGCAGATCTTGGACAATTCACAACTAAGTATTCTAATTGTTATCGTTTAGTTCTTATAAATACTCATAACACACATAACGTTTACATAATAATGTTTTTAGAAATATCTTAGATATAAAGCCAATTTTACAACTTCTTTATGATACAGGGAAATAAATCTAAAATATCTTTCAATTGGTACGCCTGAACTTTGACAGTTGATTGTGGTTATGTTTGAGTTGACATTCTGCGACGTTTGTGTTCTGTTATAGCTGACATTTAATAATAGAAAAGTTTACGATTCAACAATGCGTCAAAATTGTAAACAATTATTATCAAAATTCGTCCTCTGTTCGCCAACCTTTCCGCGAGCTACGTGGAATTTATGCACGACGTGACCGTCCTATCGAGAGCGCAATTCAACGACTAATCACAAAATTCTAGGAAACTGGTTCAGTTGCTGATTGAGCAGTACCTGTGCAACGCCGAAACGTTCGATCGAACGAGAAAATTGCTGCTGTTGTTGAAAGTGTACATGAGAACAGAAATCTCTCAGTTTTTCGCCATTCACAAGGAGTCCGCCTTTTCGCGACTTCAGCTTGTCGAATTTTGCGGAAAGACTTGGTCCTTAATCTGCACAAGATTCTATTGACTCTAACTAAAGCTGAAAGATCACGGTACTTGTCGGACGTTCACTGACTGGATCCTAGAGAGGTTGGAAACGGATCCTAATTTTGGCGAAAAAATCAGCTTCAGCGACAAAACGCATTTTTGGCTAAATGGTTTCGCAAACAAGCAAAATTGTCAGATCTAGGACGATGTCAATCCACAACAGTTCCAGGAGCTTCCTTTGCATCCAGAAAAACTTACTGTTATGTGTGGATTTTGGTCGGGTGGTGTCTTCGGGCCTTACTTCTTCGAAGACGCGAGAGGAAAGACGGTGACGGTCAACGGCGAGAGGTATCGAGAGATGATAATCAATATTTTTTGTCTATAACTGGATGAGATGGACTTAGACGACATGTGGTTACAGCAAGATGGAGCTACATGCCACACAGCAGGTGAGACAGTGGAGTTATTGAGGAAAAAGTTTCCAGGTCGCGTTATTTCGAAAAGAGGTGACATCAATTGGCCCCCAAGATCATGTAATTTAATGCCCTAAGATTTTTTTGTTTGTGGCTACGTTAAATCTCTGGTCTATGCCAATAAACCAGCAATACTTAACGATCTGGAGAACAACATCATTCGAACCATTGCTGAAATCCAGCCCGATTTATGCCGAAAAGTCATCGCAAATGGGGTCTCTCAGATCAACTTCTGCAAACGCAGCCGCGGAGGCTATTTGAACGATGTTATCTTTAAAACGTAATGGCACTGAATGTACTTCAATTCGCAATAAAGATTTTCGCCGTACCTGACATAGAACTCTCTTTATTCAATTTTAAAGATCAGGTGTTCTTATTGGTAATAAATCTAGAAAATGATAATAAATCTAGAAAAAAACACAGAACATAATCTTTAGTTTAGGCAAAAGTATTAACAAGACAGTTTGTGAGCTTCTAGGGTTTTAATTAGATTGGCATTGACATGACAGTATCACATACGAAAACTACGCAACAAACTATCGTCAGTGACATTCTTATTGCGACAACCAATAAAAAATGTTTATCACAATTATCTTCAGCCGGCATACTATGGAGTTGTTCATAGTGTTATGGTGCATGGTGTTCTGTTCTTGGGTCTATCTTTCTATGCTAGTGAGGTATTCGTTGCATACAAAACAGTTATTCGTCTGATCACTAGGAGTGGCTGTTATGTCGTATGCAGTCATATTTTCAAAGTAACAGGAATACTTCCATTGGCATGTATTTATATCTTGGAGTGTTTGCTATATGTAAAACAGACACCAAAAGACTTCCAATTATTTATTCACCCACACTGCATACGCTGTGCCTATAATATGAGATTACCACATGTTAGCCTTAGTAAGAGTTTAACATCATACCGTTATCTTGCCTATAAATTGTATACCAAGTTGCCTGAAGTATATAGGACTTTAAACACAAGATATATTGTGTGTTTCTTTAGTTTTTCTTTTAGTTTGTACTGTACCATTGAATTGAATTAATTTTCCTTTCTTTAAAGAACTATGTTATTATTATGTATATCTTCTATCTATAAATAATAATAATAGTTATTATTATTATGGTAATATAATATATTAAAAATTGAAAGACCATAATCTTTATATCCTGAATTCGAGTAAGGAAGGAATATAAAATTTTATAGTTGTAAAAGAAGCTTAAAATAAGCACCCTGCGAAAGACCAACGCCGTCTGTTAAGACGTGATTTTTAAATTTCAGAATGGTAATAATATTGTACATTAGATCCCATTTACAATTCAAAATATTATGTTGCAACTTTTAAAAGAACTAAATTTGGATTGTCTGTTTGATATATAAAAAGTTGACATTAATTTATAACCTAATTTCAGTTTATTTCAAATATATTAATATGAAGTATTTTACTAATTGTAATACAGACTAAACAATTTAAATTAATAACTTCTACATATTTTAAATTAAATGTTCACAAGCTACATTAATAAGTGTTAATTTCATGAAAAGCTATTTCAAAGATATTCATGATTTTAGTACATTAAAACATTCCTAAATTGAGTTATGCGAATGTACATTATGTCCTTGTTTTGATATATCTAAATGAAAGATGTGTCAACATTTTAGTAAAATTTATAACATCAACAATTTGGAATGAAAAAATAGAATTAGAGTCAAGTATTTCCCAACTTAATGGATTTAATATCGCAGTTTTTTTAATGGCAATATTTGGAGGAACGGCTAGTCTACAATATAAAAATGTTATTTATCTATGACTGTGACAACAAGCCTATTATGTGTTTTCTAGATAGATATTGTACATGAAAATAAAAACACTTTCAGAATTTGATTTTTTCTGTCTACTATAAGCATTTCTTCAACATTTCCGCTTCAATTTTTCCAGACCTTTTAATTTTCCTTCTTAAACCATTGCCGTCATCAAGTACGGATAGTTTTATTTCAAACATAACTTAATCTAGGACTGAGCGCGAGAATATTTATGTTTCCTGTTTTGTTGGAAATTTGTTAGGAAATTTATGAAAACGGAAAAAAGGGAACATAAAGTTAATGGTTAATGCGAAGCGAAAAAACTCTTAAGTCTTCCTGTTTCCTTGAAAGGATAAATAATTTAAATCTTCCTTAGCAATGCCGATTATAAGAATTTGATTAAAAATTGTACGGCTTGTAAGCTTGGAAGGTTTCTGAATCAGAAAATACTGAAACTCTTAATTGAGTTGGATATCGGTATATCAAATTTATGGTCTAGCAGATCTACATTTCAGATATCATCAACAATTTCATTTTTTGCGATCTGATTTTCTCATTAAAATTTTACATCTACATAAATCTCTTTGCCAAGATATGCTTACCTGTACATTCGTCGTTTAAAAACTGCAAAGGTCAAAGTAAATTCGACTAAATTTTTCCGAAAATGCATTTATTCAGAAGTTTTGAAATATTTGGAATATGTCTAAACCAGACTCGTCTAAACGCTCACTACAGGCATTGATACATACTACATGCAGTATTAATCGTTAGTTTGTAATTATTCGATAGTTTCAATAGTAATCCAGGACTCTCGCATAAACCACTAGTGCGACATAGATTATTATATGTAACAGGAGCAGACCTTTAGGGAGATATGGCTATTTCCTGCAAAACATTTCTTTCCTTCAGATATATTATTAAAATTAAATACAATCACGAAAATCCATAAATATTATATTTTGATATTGACCAAATATACACTGTTAGAAGAGTAATAGTTATTATATGTTTTAATATCTACTATTTAGTTATTTTATATTTTATACGATCTCTGCAAATATTGAGTTACCCAAAATAGTACTATAAGTAATATAAATAAAGAGAGAATTAATGAAAGGAAACTAGTCTTGAAATGAGCTAAAAGTTATTGTAAATAAGGAACGAGTTGATAATGACTATAAAAACTATGTCTAGTTTAATGGAAGTACTTACTATATTTATTTTAGTTTTATTGTTAAGTGTTCTTATGATGTTCGGTTAGCACGTACATTGATAAGTACCTCGAGTCCTAGATTTAAGCTTAGGCTTAAACATGCCATCCCGTTGATTTATTATGATACATTTTTATCTTCAGGTTTTCTGAAAGATAACCGTATGTTGACTTTTGCTTGGCCGACGTTTCGTCCACCGTTGCAGTGGACATTATCAAGACCTGTAGTTCTGAAAAGTGATAGATATAGGTGCCGACCAGCTCTAAAAAGTGCTAATAATAAATAATATAAATGTATTTCTTGACTAGCACTTTTTAGAGCTGGTCGGCACCTACATCTAGCACTTTTCAGAGCTACATGGCAATCTATAATTAGCACTTTTAAGAGTTACAGGTATTAATAATATCCCCTGCAACGGTAGACGAAATGCTGGCAAAAACAAAAGCCAGCACACGGTTATCTCCCAGAAAATTTGTAGAAATTTACTGTGGCGGTGGAAGTCTACACACTGAACAATACATATTCTTTATAATGGTTCAATTTTGATTTATCAGTAAGTATTTATAAATATAATACACAATAATTAATAAACAAACAAAAGTTGAATCACAGTAAAATCTGTCCAGTAATCACTTGTGTTGTACAACACCCCCCAGTTGGCGTCATCGTGGTCGATTTCCATACTACTCATTTCACAATACCGGAGTTGGTCTTAATGGAGACGACTCTGGTGGAACTGTCCTTCCCAGGATGAAGTTTACTTATCCTACCCAGGAGCCACTGCTGGGGAGGAACGTTGTCTTCTTTTATAAGGACCACCGATCCCACTGTATACCGGCTGATGGTTTATTATATTTGGATCTTTGCTGTAGCGACTACAAATATTCCTTGCGTCAGCGAGTCCAGAAGTGTTTTTGTTCAGCGTATTGCTAACTCAATAAATGAGTTTTTGGAAATAAAAAGACCGGTTCTACTAGGGCCGTTAGTGGTTCTACAATTAAAAAATGACCCGGAGTAAGAAAAAAAAGATCGTTAGGATCAGTTAAAATTGGTCATAAGGATCTGGAGTTAAGGTATTCCTCGAATTTTGCTAATTTGGTATTCATCAATTCGAGTCCAATGTTCTTCCCAACAACCACCGAAGGTTGGCGATCGTGGTGGAATAAAATACCAAGAGATATTATTTGGTGTTAGGGCGTCATATGGGCTCCTTTAAAATATGTGGCATTATCCGAGAAGAAATCGGTAACACCCACGCATTGAAATAAATCTTCTTAAAGCGGCTAAAAATGATTTTGCTGATAGTGCGTCTGAATTTATTTTAAGACTGTTTTAAACATGTTAATGAAATATAAGACAAGACTACCTAGAAGGACAATGACACCTTCAGTGGTATATGCGGGGGGTGCTGGAGACTCTAAAATGGGCTAGCACGTACAATGGCTGGTACCTAGGGTCCTAGATTTAAGCATATGTTTTAAAGATGTCCTACCTGTTGCTCCCTACCAACAGAAAATTTTACTGTAATTGTATCGTTTCTTGTTTAGACAATTATATTTTGTTAATGTTTTGATATGAACTTTCCGCATGAATAGAGCAACTTTTTTCTATGATAATATATTGAGTGGAGAAAATGTCTTTTTCTAACTAGCAACAATTTGTTTATACAGAAAGTCTAAGATTACATCTGTTTTTATACTTCGCGCATATAACTAAATTATCGAAATGATTCATCCGCCTACTAAAGATTCAACATATATTTGACAACTACACCTAGAGTAGGATTAAAATTCTAAGCCAGAGAGTTTGCAATTTATTATCGATAAGATATTATGACCTTTAAACTCTAGTTTTATGCCACTGCAAAAATATTAAAAAGAATTGTAGGCTATTTGAAAATATATGCAGAGAAAAACGTGTTTTATATGCCAGTTGTTAGGAAAAGATTTGTACATTTTAGACGAAAGAAGTTGCGAATGTATTTGAGCGATGCAAAGAAGGTAACGAAGGGAAGTACAGGAAACATATGGTGTTCAACGACTGATTAGCTAACTAACAATTTCCAGGAGAATACAATATTGATTTGGAAATGAATTACTTATGTAGAAAGGTAAGATATTACAAAAATAACTAGAATAATGATAAATACAATGACAAAGGGTGGCAGATTATTAGTATGAATATATAGATGTTAAAAATTTGATATCTCAAAAAGGAGCAAGGAAGATATTGAAAAAAGCTATAGGCCTCATTTATAAGTACAACTTGTAAATTATCTTACGCCATTTTTGTTTTCTGGTATGAGGAAACTTTAAACTTTAGGGTCAGTCCACGTCAAATCAACACAGCCTACTATCTTACATACTTATAAATTTATGAAACTTTGTATATTTGATCAGTAGAATTAAATAAGACTATTTACAAAATTTCAGAAATATATGCTTAGTAATTTCCTAGATATGGCATTTGAATTTTTTAAATAAGTCAAAATTTATTTATTATAACATATTGAATCATTAAAATTAAAATTACTCTGCAATATAAAATTGATACCAAATTAAAGCTAATTAACTCAGCTTAATGTACAACACAAGTAGTTTTGTAAAAGATTTCATTATTTGAATACTAAAAAAAATCAAAATTGAATTTTTCAAAAAGCTGTCTTTGTTGTTCATTGCTATGTTATTCAGTTAACTACAAATTTTCATTTTAGCAGTGAAAATACTATAATAGTTACAATTAAATATATGTACCATTCGGATTGCTAAAATTATATTGGGTAAGCTATAAATATATATTTTCAAATATAAAAAGGTGTAGAGTAATCTTTTTTAATTTAAAGTATATTTTAAAATAATTTGTTAGGAGAAAACTAGATTTTATGCAATTAAAATGGTATTTATATATTTGCAAAATTCACTTCGATACAAAATTTTAAGAGAGGTTTGTTTCTTGAAAACGTGACATTTGGTATTAGTGTATAAATGAATGTATTGTATCTGGTGTACTTATAAATTGTACTATAATGCGTGACGTCATTTCATGTTATTTGAAATAAAAAAATGGCTATTGCTATAGTTGTTGAAAAACAAAGTTGTATGTTTCTGGACTTATAGAAAAGCTGATAGAATTATGTACATATTGCCTTTATTATCTAGTTAATTACTATCAAATCTGTTCATGTTGTCCAAAATAATAATTAAAATACAAACACTTGTAAACTGTACTAGAGCAAATGATAAATATTATGGAATATGGTTATTAGAGTATGTTATCTCTTGGATACGAATGATGAACCTTGTAATAAAACTATTAATAATAAAAATATTTATTGAAAACAATTTCCACAAATAAACTGCGCTCATGACAAGCTAACTTGGGGATCATATTAGCCACGAATGACCACCTGTCTGAAGGTGTCTCTCAGGTGTCCTTAATTGTTATAGATGAAAACGTCTATGTTGCCATAATTGTATGAAAATTGTTCTTTATATTCTTATTTCCTAGATCAAGGAAATCAATTTGGCCTCTTCTGCAATAACGAACCAACGGACATGCATATAATTTTAAGAAACTAGGGTTTTAAAGTGTCCCATTTCTAGTTAAATAATAATATTGAAAAGAAATTCTATTGAAATTTTTCAATCGAATCCTTTATCAATATTGTGTCATATGTGATATCCAGGTGTGCCGAATAAAAACCGTACTGTATCTCAAGAAGTAAATCGTAAGATAGTACGCGATTACATAATTGTACGGACATACGTCTTTCACATGCTAGCATGGACAGGAAAAATACTGATAGGTTTAATCCGAAACATTCGTTGATCCGTTCAGTTTCATGATTGGAATATTGTATGTTTATGGTTTGTATGATTGTGGTCTGAACGAAAAAATTATAAGTAACATAATTTTGCATTAGCTTCTAACAAATAGACAAAAAAATATTAGTGAGGAAAATATACACAGAAATGCATGAAATAGATAAATTAACGTCAAATTAGGGTTACCTCGAAAATACTGTACAAAACTGATTTGTGTATTTTGCTTTATTATTTATAAGTGATATTCAAATCGGTAATTTGCCAATTTGACATAATACGTTCGATTGCCTCTTAATATAACGTGATTATGCCAGTAATACTAAATTCATTATTAATAATTGATAGGGATGAAATGTGACACTCACTTGAATCACTCATTATTATATACAGAAATAAACTAGATTATATTGATCAAAACTAATACTGTAATTAGTGGTGTTAGTGAATGATTAAAATAACTAGAAATAAATTCTACCAGCAGCTACATTACATACGGAATACTTGTTTTCACACCTTCTAAATATTTACATTCCAGGTAACAAAATTTATTTTGAGAAATACGCTTCGCTTCCGCTAAAGATAGAACATCAAACAAGATAACGAAATACATAAAAGTTCGTACCGGAAAAGTACCTATTACGATAGAAAGTTGTTTTTGTATTTAACTATCCCTACAACAACCATTGTTAAGAGGATTTTACCATAGAAATATTAGTAGTGTTAAGTTTCATATATACAAATACTCTCTTTGCTATATGTAATATAAATTGGATTAAAAGTTTATGTGAAGGCATATTTTTAAAATGGTGTATATGAACAATTATATGGGTGATTAAAACTGCTGCGAAATGAGTACAGGTATTACAAAGAGACAGATAAATATAATTTTATTAAATTTGTGCTTGGATTAATAAGCATTACTCTTTTACACACATAACACAAGAAGATTTATGGAATTGGAAGATGAGCTAAACCACATAAAGTGGGATATCGTGGGCATAAGCGAGGCAAGACGACGAGGAGAAGATCAAATATTTCTTAAATCAGGAAATCTATTCCACTACAGAAGCTAATAAAACACTTATCTAGGTAATTTGGCAGGCCGGCAGTAATGGCCAGTCATAAAGAACTTCATTGAAAGGTTTATAGAATATAACAAACCTCTGATCCTGGTTTACATTGATTTTGAAAAGGTGTTCGACTCTGTTAAGGTTTGGGCGATAATGGAGCTCTGAAGCAAAGTAAAATAGACTACAGATATTCGTCGCTGATCAAGCATATCTACAAAAATGTAACGTCCTCTAAAGAACTTCATGAAATTACCAATAAAATCAACATAAGCTATGGAGCCAGACAAGGTGATACATTAGAATACGTCTTTAAGAGCTTGAGTTGGGAAGAAATGGAAATCAACATCGATGGCGAAAGATTGACGACATAGTGTTGATTATAGATAACTTTCGTGAAACATAAAACATGCTCAGTATACTACACGAAGCTTCAAACAAAATAGGTCTAAAAATTAACTTCGATAAGTCCGGACTACTGACTAACATCGTTTTGAGCGAAAAATGAACTATCAACAATATACACATTGAACAAGTCGAAGCTTATAAGTACCTGGGTCATGAAATAAGCATAGACAGGGACAACCAAATGTGCGAAAGCCAGAAGAGAATCCGTTTAACGTGGGTAGAATTCGGAAGGTTGAGACATATCCAATTCACAATGAAGTAATAAAACTAAGATCAGGAGTACTGGATCTGATCCAGAGAGTATTGTGGTTGAAGTGAAACTGGTCCGAACATGTCGCTAGAAGATAGGATGAACGTTGGACAAGGAAAATCCTTGAATGACCTAGAGATTCGCAAAGAAGTAAAGGTCGGTCACCAACTAGGTGGACAGACGATATAAAGAGAGCCGTTGGAAATTGGATACTGGCAGCGCAAGATAGAGTTGAATGGATACTATTAGAGAAGGCCTATGGGCTGATATAGAATCTTGAATAAAACTGCAGAAGAATTGAAAAAAAATACTCAAATTTGGAAGTATATTTTTTTGAATATCCACATTATGGTTTACAAAATTAGACTTGTTAAAAAGCGAATAGTTTTATTTTAAATATGAACAATAATTTTGCCGAATGTTATAATTCAGTTTTGTTTTTTTTTTACGGAAAAAATATGCATAATATAGTGAAGTCTCAGAAAAACATTGCTGTTATCCAAATTTTATCCGAAGAATACCGCAGTATAGCCCGATATCCAGTCTCCTGGTATTCAAACAATCTTTTTTATGCAATATTTAATATAAAATCTTCTATACACTGCAACTATCATTTTTTAATATTTTTATCAATAATAGCCTAAGGTCAAGTTTTTTTAAACATTAATTGGTAAATGGATACTTTCCCGATCGCAATATAATTTCTTCAGGAAAGTTTTTTTTACTTTATCCCGAACATGTAATTAAAGATTAATGTCTAATTTGTGGAATTCACATTTCAAACATGCATAGAACATAAAGGCATGAAACTATTATTAGAAGCAACTCAAATAATTCTTAGTTACCACAAGTTGTTGTTATCTTGAAATCTTGTCAGTTAATGGTGTCGGACGCGCATTATTGTGGGTATAGAAAATTACGCTCGCATCAAAGCCGCGTACATATGAACGCCGGTGCATTCTGTTAGCTGCTAAATTTATTTTAGAATTTTGGTAGCATTTGAAGCATTGGCGGTCAACGGGACACAAATACAAATCCGAGTTTGATGTTGGTTCTAGTGGCAAATACACCTATATGTAAACTTTATTATGTAGATTTACGATGTTACTTATTAGTTTTGCTTTTCGAAAATAATTGTTTAAAATATTTCGTAGCACATTTAAATTAACACACTACTGTTTTCAAAACAATTTTGATTTACTAACAGTGGCGTAATTAAGGGGTGGAATGAGTCGTCATTTGCCATGACACCATGGTTAGCTTAAGGCTTTTGTAGGATTATATATTTATATTCAGGGTTAGTTAAAATTAAAGAACACCTAAATATTTCTTAAACTGTAAAAATCTAGCCAAATTTTTAATACACAGGATGTTCATTTTATTATGGGAATAGTGTTTAGTTTGCTTTTTTCAAACAGGATACCCTATATATTTTTACATCATTGAATTTTAAAATTAATTTCAAGAAAAATTTGTAAAAATCATTTCTTTTTTAATAAATCCCTTTATTTTTGAGCTACAAGCATATGAATATTTCTTCTTAGTTTTAACCAAAAGGTTAGCTAGAATAACAAAAACAATTAAATAATATAATAGAAAATAATCAAACTGTCAGCACTGGATGGCTTGATAATACCCAAATCTCCTTAACTTCACTTAAATAATTGATATATTGTAATTTAAATGACAGTTCCAAATAAAAGTTAGTAGTGAGTTTCTATCAAAAGAGACTCTCCTCTTAAGAAAAGGTAAATAAGAATACAAAAATAATATGAAATCAATTACAATTAGCAATATTTAGCTAAAAATTAATCAACTGACCGAAATGAGCTGATAACTTTGTTATTGATTATTGGAATTGATAATAGAAGGTTGAGAGTTGCAAGAAATTTGTTTAAGGAAATGGTTCAAAATAAAAGCCTTATAAGTGTTAGTACTGTAAAAATAACCTTAGATCGTTATGACAATGTATATTCCATAAACAATGCGAGGGGAGCTGGTTGATCAAAAACTGCAACCACTCTAGAACAATCGCATGAAATAATGGAGCGAACTGTAGAGTCCTAAAATTAGTACAAAACAGCTTGCATTATATCACGGGTTGAGTAAAACATCAGTTCGTAGAATTCTTAAAAAAGAAAAAGCACCTTATAAGTGTCCAATTAATTCACAAATTGATGGGAGACGACCTAGATAAGAGAATGGAATTTTAAAAATTTAATTAAATAGTAATCCTGCCATTTGAGAATAAATTATTTTCACATGAGGCCACATTATATTTAAATGGGTCAGTAAACAAACACAATTGCAGGTCTTGGTCAAGAGAGAACTCGTATTGGGCTGAGTAAATTCATATTCAATATCCTCAAAAAGTTAACATTTGCTTAGATATCATTGGAAACAGATTAGTAGGTCAATTTTTTAATGAAGGCACATTTACATCTGCTATCCGTAACATCTTCAACAAAGAACATATAAATAGAGTCTGGCTCCAACAAGATGGAGTCCCGCCTCATTATGGTGTCCAAGTTTGAAACTATTTAAATACAGTGTTTCTGCAAAGGTGGATTGGAAGGAGATGATTCATTCAGGTCACCAAGATTGCCGGATATATAGATATTAAATTTGTCAATTTGGGGACACCTGCAATCGAAAGGTTATACCAATAGGCCACAAAAAATCGAAGAGTTAAAGCTGAAGATTCGTGAGGATGTTCAAAATATTAACATTTATAAAACTGTTTACGAGAACTTGCGGAGATGTTGGGGCATTGTTGAGCTGCTCAGGGTTGGCAGTTCGAACATTTATTCTAATTTTATTTAATTGTTTGGATTTTTATTTTGTTATTTTTCTTAACAGTTCGGTTAAAATAGATGTGTATGTATGTGGGGTAAAATCTTTAATTTTAAGTTTAGGAGTTTTGACTAAATGCTTGTAACTCCAAAATAAAACGTTTTATAAAAAGCGATTTTTGCAAAAGTTTCTTAAAATTAATTTTAAAATTTAAAAATATATACGGTGTCCTATTTAAAAAAACAAATCAAACACAATTTTCATAATAAAATAAACATCCTGTGTATTAAAATGTCTAGATTATCGCTTGCTTAAGTCCAAGAAAACATTTTTTACGATTTCAGAAATTTTGCGTTTTGCAAATTGTTGACTATCCTTGTATAAGGGGCCCACTAAAAGTTTTTTGCCAGGAGTCCACTATTGCTAGTTACACCATTTGCATAATTGATTATAAAAAATATTTTATTTGGAAAAATAATACATTAATAAATGGAAAATCATATAACAATAAAAAACTTTTTCTATTTTGGGGGACTTCATCTTGGTTCATAATAAAAGTTGTTTTATTATAAGAACTATTTTGTCTGTACAATCATACCTTGGCAGCAAGTATTGCCTTATGGTTTTAAAAACCCAGTGTAGTATCTAGAATAATACCTTAGTATCTAATTTAATTTTTTTGATTATTGCTGCTGTTAATTACACTCTGGCAAGTTCTCACCGGCTATTTGTTTATTTAACGTCGGCTTATTTCTACTGCTATGGTTAATCACCGACGCCAGGGATTAGGCTCCCTTATCCGGGAATTTTGCCGCATCCAGTGTTCCAACTGGAATTGGTGTCTTTTTCGTGCACTTGGTCTTAATTTTACCTACAATACATTGTACCCACCGTTTTACGGCCCTCCCGGAAAACGAGCGCTAGAAAGAGCCTAGTACTTAGCCACTGAGCTAAGAGACGGCTACACTGGATATTTATTCTTATAGTTTTAACATATTATTTTGATCGGTAATATTTGTAATTCGTATAGTATAATATAGATGGGCTTGAATTTACTTTTTTACAGTGGACTTCTGTCAGATGCGACAAAGTTATGCCTGCCATACAATGATTAATAAAATACAAGAATGTTTACAATATTCCTATGTAAGCATATATTGGTTAGTAACTTAGCTAATAAACAAATACTATTTATAACATTTTGTTTATGATTTTTGATATTTTTAAACTGATTCGAAGAAAATATGAACAGAATTAAATGGCACTGAGAACAATTTAAGAATAGATCATAAAAAAGTTCTTACAGAGCATGTCAAGCAACCTCAAGCAACTATAAACGCCGCTCCAACTACTCCTCGACACTGCATAAACATATACTTAAGTTATTCTAGTTAATTCTGGATCTAGGAGTCGACAGATTTGCGTGGACCTTATAGAAGGACTAAACGGTATATATGCTAAGCCTGACGCAGAATCTCCAAAGAAATTACCCAAATTTATATCCATACCTCGAACACCTCATTAAATAGCAGCCTTCGGTGACGCGGGAAAATTCCCCAAACTCCTTTATTATCCACTAGACTAAAGTCTGACTTATGTGGCCCTTATACAAGGACAAATCGGTATGTCAGACTATCTAATAGTAAATACAAGGGGCCCCTGCGTACATCTACAGCTTGCGTCAACGTGAATGTGTCACAACTCTCAACCAAATCAAACATTGTCTAAAGTCATATAAAGTCATCTGTCCCGCACTCGATAAAATATATGTAATTATAAAACAAAAGAGCACTAGCCATGAACATATTAAATACCGTAAGAATAATGTAAAATATTAATGAATAATAAAACTAAAATGAAGTAAAAGTCGCAGAGTAAAGAATAATAAATATAATCAAGTGATATGCCCGACGTGTAAAGGCTCGCTTATTGTTAGTGTTTAAAAGTCAACTACCCTTTAACCACAACGTACCCCGAAATTTATAACTGCAAACTGGCAACGTGTACATGGGTCGTGTAACAAGGCATGCAAAGACCCCTAACTTTCACCGTCAAAGAAGAAACAAATAGCTGAAAGAAAATATAAAATTACTTATAAATAATCAGATTCGTTATTAATTATATTATATTCTTCTAATAAAGCTTTACTAAAATAAAATAGTATACAGACCTGTGTTCTATACGTTGTAATTTGGTAGGGCCTAGCATGATCAATATAAAGCCTAAGTTGATGGTGATTTTTTTTTTATTTCTGTACTCCATCCAACTGAAAGGATGGAAAAAATTTAAAATCGTAAATGTTCTTCCGGGCCTTGTTCAATTGGAAGTATGAATTTTTGTCTGTAGTATTATGATAATTGGGGTACATTTTTGCAGTTCCTTAACTAAACATTCCATTCTGCTTCAATTTAAATTTATTTTTTGGTTTTGATTGTTTTGGTCTATTATTTAAAAAACTTTCTTTGGAATTTTTGTCTTGTTTTATTACATTTTTATATTCATTCTTCTTTGTGACTTTCGTTGAAATTATTTATTAACTGTTTATCATGTTCTATGTTGAAGAGTGCGTCTGTTCCTAAGTGACCTTTCGTTATTTCGCATGATTTTAAGTTTGTAGCAGAGTGAATACTGTTATCTGAAACTACAAAAGCAAAGTATACTTTATTATCGATAGGGTTGTGTTTATAAATATTTTGATTGCTAAATTCGGATGTGTTCTATTAAGGCCTAATGAAACAGTTGAATAATTCCATTTGAATCGGAGTTTTTGTACAAATAAATAAATATTTACTTTATGTTCTAGCAATTGTTTTACTAATGAATTTCTAAATTCAGGACCACTGTCTGATGTTACTTGTTCGCGTATAAAATATTTCAATAATTTATTAGCTCCTTCATAAACTTGTACATATTATGAAAATGAGTCAATTATACTTACAAATTTTGTTTTCTCAAGTATTTCACTGTTATTTTAAAGGGTCTAGTTACATGAAAATGCAATTTTAAAGAGTTTCTATCGTATTTTGTTACATATTCGACAATAATTGTTAAAACAAGTCTGCATTAATTTAATTTGGTTAGGCCAATACAAATTATGTATTATTTGATTTATAAAATAAAGGTGATATTTACGTTTGATTTTACATATTCTTACTGATTTTGATAATGAATTTTTAATTTTTTTTAAATTATCTTTTGAAAAGTATTTAAGTATATTTTAATTGTTTTTAGTAATGTAATGTTTTTACGGGTTCACACATATCAGTTCAAAATGTATTTATTTTAAAGTATTAGTTTACATTAACACAATGATAAGTTATACGACTGTTTTCTAATTGTTATATTTAATGCGACATGTCTAACTGAATCCGCAGAGATCGGTAACGGGGTATCGACTTCAACTCCCTCCCTGATTGTAGTGGCGGTGTTTATATAGCCATATGAAAGAAGGCGGGAGAACACTATGGATTACACAGCCTTTCTTATAAATTATTTATTATACGTTCTTTTCTTTTTCTGTATTGAAACTATGAAAATTACATTTTCAGGTATTATTAGAGCTGTATGTATTATATAAATTAAAATAAGATTCTTATTTTAGTTTAAATTCATCAAACGTATTTATTACTATAAGCAGTTTTCTGTTTGTTCTGTATTGAACATAATACTATTAGAATCTATCATTTGGTCATATTCGTCAATCATTTCAAGAACTTGAGAGTTGCTCCTATTACAAATTCTTGTTATATTCGCATAGTGTATTTTTTTGTGTTAAACATATTAAAATTACATATTTGATATGTTTGTCTTCACCGACTTATCCTGTTAGAAGGGGTTATGTCAAGTCTATAAAAAAATTAGATACTCTAAATTTTCGAATAGTGCCCAAAATTTAATAATTTGCTACAGTTTTTACATTTTGATATTTCTAATTTATATATTTTTATGTATATCACTAATTTCACCCACCATAATATTTATGACCTGCAGTATTCTCAGCCGTACGACATTATTATTTTGTATAGTGGGATACGTTTAGTTAATATATTAATTTTTAAATCAACATTTGCATTGAGTAATTTTAAATTATCTAAACCTAATAAAAGTAAAAGAGGTTGTGGAACTTATTTAAGTGAAATTTTAAGAGACTTTATTTTCTTTAAATATCTGCAGAACTGAAACATGGCACTATTATGTCCTATTGAACTACTATGTGTTGTGGAGATTTGAAAAGTGTGTTTTTCATTTAAATTTCTTAAGTCGTTATGAAATATCTGTAGATTATTTAAGTTATTTTCGAGAGCCGTTGTATATGGTAATTCACTGTCATCATTAGTTAAATTCATTAACACAAATTGGTATCTGGCTGACTACCTACAATATTATCCTGAAGGCATTCTGGAGTAGGGAAGCCAGACGTCCCGCAAAGGGAGGGACCGTCCCGCATGTCAATATGTCCCGCACGAGCTTTCAAATGTCCAGGTGGCGAAATTTTGTATAGATTTTAAAATTACACCTCAGTTTTGCTTTTAAACTTTGCAATAGTATTGGTCAGCGTTGACGCAATTTAGTGACTATTGAACTTTACCATCGATTAAAGTAAATAAGTGTGGCGGAAAACATTCAAAGTTTACCTTTGTATTAGCAAATATAATCCATATGTATATATATATATATATATATATAGCGTAACAGTTTCCACCTGGGAGAGGCGTTAACTATACCCTTACTTAACTGGGGAAAGCTAATGAACAAATTACTCGTGGAGAGAGATTATTCTAATCCATGTGATACGTTTAGTGGCAAACAGTGGTAAGATAACCCTTGAACTTTATGAGTAACCCGAAATAGATTTTATCAGGAAGTGGTGATCGTTGAAGCAAATAAAATAATGCAAATTAATTGAAATCCTATATATTGAACAAATGCAAAACGAGAAAAAAATAATTGCCTCAATCGACACACCACCTGCCGATGGTCAGGTACGCTCTGAATCGATGAAAGTTATGATGGACTTGGTATAATGAGGGATGACTGTGACTGGATAGTAAATCGTCTATTTATACCTATCATTTTACGATAGCCGGGACGAGCCCAATCTTCTAGTTACCTTGTCAGTGTAAATAACAATAGTAATCCTCGGCTGAGGGACAAATGACGTTCTTATTATAACAATAAATATAGTTACAAACAAAATCTGCAAAAAATACCAAGAAAACCTGAAAATAAAGTAACTATGATACAAATTAAATATTACAATAACAGAGAAAAGGATAATGAAAACCTGAAAATACAGTCAGAGTAACACAACCAAAATGTGAGGAATGCGTGCGAATATACACCCACGCACTCGCTGTTTCCATATACGGTTTCGTGCCCACACTACGCGGCTGTTAGGTTCGCGCCTCAGGGAAGATTTAGAAAGTGTGTGAGAGAGAATGAGAAAATTATTGGGCTTCGTATTATTTAAATAGTTTGATTCAGTCTATTATATGAGCGGAACGCTAGCTTTAGATCTTTCGGCTAATCAGCTATGTTAAATAAAGAAATTAAACAGTTACAGGGAATTTACAGTGAGTAATATAATGCCAGCCTATCTACGAACACCTCATGCTCGTATAAATGTAGACTTGAAGCTGCCCTGGTTTTATTCTATTTGCGTGGCCCTTGTAGAAAGACAAAACGGAATATCTATTAGGCGTGACGCAGAATCTCCAACGGGATGCCCCAAACCTATACCCACACCTCAACCAACTCAATAAACAACAGCCTTCGGTGATAGAGAACTAGGTTAGCTAACCCCTGTATTATCCACTAAATTCAAGTCTGTTTTGCGTGGTCCTTTTAAAGGCCAAAACGGTATATCAGACTCTCTAATGGTGAATACCCAGAACCTCTACATACCCCTACGCCTGTTATCAACTTGAGTGCGTTTAATCAATGTTACTAAAACCACACCGCATCATTGTAATGCCCCTCGAAAACAAGTACGGAATAAAACAAAATGTAAAAATAAGGTAAAGTATAACAAAAGCAAACTGACCAAGTTCTGAGGGAACTCGAAAAAAAAAATACTGAAAGTATGAATTTAAATATAAGAGTACGTTGAACTTTTAGATTGAACACCGAAATAACATTTAACAATATAATTTAGCTAGCTCAGATAGATTTCTGGCAGCGGAACAAACCGTTCTTTCAAATATTTTCGGAGAGAGACTCATGTTTTATAAATTCCTGTCTTTTAAAGACTTGGTCAAGGCCAATTAGTACATGGGAGCAACGCCGACGGTTCGCCTGCGCCCACGCAACAACCCTTGGAAAATATATCCTTTCTTGTCGCTCGCATGAAGCGACCGAATGTTTTCTGTTGACGTGTATACGGACTCATAGAATATCGGTGAGCATCTATTTAACGGCCATGGAAAAGTAACAAAACCGTTGGTATTCGGCGCGAAACATACATACCCTTGCTAGGTAGTAGAAATAAATAGCCAGTGATGAAACTAATGAAAATAAAATAATTGAGAAAAGTCATACCGTTACAATAGATTCACTGTTATTTTTATGGTATTTGAAATTCAATTGTTGTAAAGTGTAATATAAAATTGTATTTGTTATAGCTTATAAAATTAAATAAAACATCACCTTTCTTTACTATACGTTTAAAAAATATACTAAAGTAAATCTCTCAATGAACAACTGCCTTATACACAAATTTAAAGTGTTAGAATATAGAAAATTTGACCAAACATTATTTTGGATTAACTTGCTCTGAATCCCTATTTAAAAATAGGGTATTATACAAAACAATATAAATTTAAGAAATTAATCCGTAAGTTTTATGGTACAAAATGTCGATTACACAGGTCTGCGTCATTTTTGAGGTCAATATTTGTATAGCTGTTCTTTTTTATTTAGTGTATGCTGAATTAAAAAATATAACCCGTTTTGCTCAATCCGGTTAGGTTTTTTACTACCTCGATTTTTAGAAAGTAAGTATTGTGGAAGTAAATCAGATAAAGGTTATAAAACTATGATGTGTATTGTCACAAAGCAGAAAGTAATGTCGTTTTTATACATTAAGTTCAAACAAATAAATTTTTAACTTGTTTTTATTTTTAATTAATGATGTATTCACCCTCGATATCAACAACCTTTTGCCATCTAGTGTGCAAAGTTTCAATGCCGGATCGATACAATTCAATTGGTTTTTGAGCAAAATATCTGGAGATGGCATTTTGGATATCATCAAAATTTTCAAATTTATTGTCACATAGAAATTGTGGTAGCGATTGGAATAAATGGAAATCTAATGGTGCAATGTCGGGCGAGTATGATGGTTGAGGCAGTACCTCCCATCCCAATGCATTAATGTTTTCCAGGGTCAGTCTTGCGCAGTGCGGTCTTGCATTGTCGTTTGCAGAATAACGCCTTTTCTGTTAACAATCGCTGGAAACTTTTCAATTAAAGACTGATTTACTCGACCCAATTGTTCACAGTTTGTCGAGGTTTTAGCACTTCAAAATGAACGATTCCTCGATTACTCCACCAAACATACAAAAGCGCCTTTTTGGGATGTAAACCTGAATTAGCAGTACTTCGTGGCGATTCAATTGGGGAAAGCCACTGCCTTTTGCGTTTTTGATTATCATATAGGACCCATTTTTTATCTCGCGATAAGTTGCATGAGGTGGATCGGTTAGCTTTGTTTTCTTTGGACAGATTATGCTAGACCCATACTCCTGCTCTGCATACTTTATCAATCTGCTGCAAATGTTCTTGGATGGTCGACCAAGGTTGGTTAAGGGTATTTGACAGTTCCTCGATTGTCTGACACGGATTTGTTTCCACTTCCGCCCTTAACACGTCATTGTTTAAAGTTTTTGGTCTTCCTGATTGATACGAGTCGGAAAGATTAAAATTACCGGGTCTGCACTTATAAAACCACCTTTGGCATTTACGAACGTCTAATGCATTTGAATAAACATTGCAAATGTTTTTGGGAGCAAGTATTCAATGCCGGATATGTACCTAAAAAAAATTTAAGATTTAATTATACTATTAAATAAGTCACTTTAACCTTGAAATGTCTTTGGAACGGCTTTGAAGTACACAATGAGCTGATAAATGATAAACAAATATTGACTTGCGCAGAAACGACCTTACTTTCCGGTCCTCCTAATTTATTGTTGTTGTTGTTTATTTGTTTATCTAACGTCGGCCTATTTCTGCTGTTATGGCTAATCACCGACGCCAGCCCCTAATATATGATGGAGTACATGAAAACATTGATACATTGAAAACAGGGAACCATGAGGTTAACCGAGGGTCGTCTCTGGTAACAAATTTAATTTTCCGATATTGCGATCTATATCCCGTGAATTGTGATCTATATCCCGCGAATTGATCTTCAATTCTAATTGAAATAAATTTCGTACAGAATCACGAAGTCCTTACAATAATATTCGTAAATAAAATGTATATATTAAATTACTATTATCTTACTTTCAGGAATATTAAGTGTGTCATGAAAGAAGAAAATGTTCAGATTCAGCACCCGCGGGATTTAATTGTAGAAGTCAAATAAACTTATTTAAGAGTAGGTACTCAAGGTTCAGCGCATAGAAATAACGTTTATCATCATAAATTTATTAAATCTGACTTGATTTTTTTGCTTGAGCTAGTAAGCTTGACTTCATATGTTCATTCTGAAAATAATCTGGATCAAATACATTACGCATTTATCGTAAATATGAATCAAACGAATAATAATTGACTTAGTCTTTAAAAATAAGGAACCACGAGGTTAACTGAGGATCGTCTTTAAAGCTCTCTGGGAACAAATTTAATGTTGTTCCAAGAACTTGCGTTAATGTTCTGATATTATGATCTATATCGCGTGACTTGCTCTTCAGTTCTAACCGAATTGGATGGTTTGATTTACGAATTGAACCAATTTTTGTGGATTTTTTTATTAATGTGCACTTTCATGTCGTTTTCGTACAATTTTATGTTCATGACTGGAATATGAAACTTTATGAAGTAGGAGAATTTGTTACTTTGTGGGACACAGTGTCGTAAAGTAATAAATATCAAACAGGAATATAGTTTCGAACAGAACGGCAAAAACCGAAACTGACCCATTTAGTACATAGTGTTTTTAATCAATACGTAAGTTTATGTGGAAAATGGAGTTTGTCAATGGTCTAAATAAGGTAGGTCCAAATACAGAATCCAACCCCACACGATTACTATTTAACTTCTAAAATGAAGCAGTATTTGTGTAGTATCTTTTAACGTTGGAGACGAATAATATAGGGTCGTCACAGCTAAATGGTAGAAACTATATTATTGAAACGTAAACTACGTTTTAGACATATTTGAATTTCCAAATGTCCAAACCCAGCTGGCCAAATTAAAAAGGCTGGTAGAAGAATATAACATAATATAAAATAGTGTTTAAACGTATCGCCGTGGAATGTGGCTTATTCAACTAAATTTAGTGGAATAAACTCTAAATCTTGAGATTTTCTTCGAATGGTTTGACCATTAAGGCATATGGTTACTCAGACTGTATCAAGGTGGTCTGTGCAACCCTTCCCATCAATAAAGTCATGTGGTAGCAAATTTTAAAACAATATCAATTCGACTGTTACAAGAGACGAAACGTCAGCAGCATTAAGAGCATCTACTCGATTTTCACTCAAAAACTGCATTCATATAGATACTAATCATGAAAGTCTACTAAATATAACACATTGCTTTATTATTCTTGTTTAGAATTTGAAACTATATATATATAAAAGTCATAATCAAATACAATAAAAAATATAATGTAGATTTGACTAGCACTAATCGCTACTCTAGTTGAGTTTAAAGCATTTTATTGTTATTTTCCAATAAACCCTCCATTTATTTCATTTTGTCAAAATATCTGTAGGGCTGCTACATTTTCAAACGACCACTTGCATTTTATTACGCAATATTTCTCAATATGAATATACATTTGTGTTTATATTTGACAAATATCAATATTGATGTACATTGGTTTGGACCAAGTCAAAGGGCCCTTGAAGTAGCTTACGTGAGTTTATTGACAGTAACCCTATACTACATAGTACTCCAATTGTAGGTATATTGAGATAGGTCAAGAGAATACATGCACCTAGTTGAAGCGGCTATATAGCGAAATGAAAACTGCTATTTGGTGATCATTTGCATCACAAAGCCACGCAAATGCGGCAAGGGTTTACCGTTTAAAGTGCAAACAATTTTGAAAGGGTGCACTGCAGGTATTTTTAATGGAAACTAATAATACAGTTAGTGAGGAAGTCGATCATGCTGTTGATAAGTTGTTGTATTTTTAGTTTCAGCTATAATACCCCCTTAATGTGAATGAACTGGTTTATATGTTCAATTTAACACAAAAACGGCTGGCTGTTAGATTTCAATCAAATAGAAGTCGTGTTCTCCCATTTATGTATTATGACAGTTTTTAATACATTTAAAACTTCTCTGCAATGCTAAAAAAACAACTTAATCGGAATTTTGAGCTTAGAAAGACCAATAATTGCGATTACCCTATGGAAATAATATATTGACTTGGACGGTTTGTTCGATATTTGATTTAAACAAATATCAAAATAATACAATCATGTACAGCCAAGGAAGCAACAAATTGTTATTATCGTGCGAAACACGGAGTCCACTGCAATTTCGGCTTGTTCCTAAATTGTTTGATGCGTATTCGATTTCTGTATTTAATATATTGACTTGCTCAATATTTGATTTAATCAAATATAAAAATAATACATTTGTGTATGTTTACTTTTTTCAATTAGTCTGGTAATATATTATACATTTTAATTCCTATTATATAATTTGAGGTTTTTGAAGTCTAAGCATTAGCAAACAAATGTTATTCTTATGTACAGTAGCATATCGGTAGCTGAGGAGAAAATATCCAAATTTATAAATTGCAGGAAGAAAAAATGAGAAGGAAATTTAGGAAAGAAACAGACAGGGAATTTCTAGAACAGTAAATTTTAAACAACAGGGAATATTGGAGGAAGACTGGCTAGACAAAGAGGAGTATATGCAGAGAAGGAGCAAGGGAATACCTGTAGTGAGAAAACCTAAAGTGAAAAGTTGGGAATATTTTGGAAGAGATAAACGTGACATATGGAGCTAACAACAGAAATTGACCATTGTCAGATCTTTAAGGGGAAAAAAAGAGGAAACAGTTAAGGGGAATAATTGATAGAGAGAATAATCTCAAAATAAACACGGGTGACATAATCTAAGTGTGGTCAGATTGCTATATGAGCAAATTATGACTGAAGAGGAAGAAAGTGAATTGGAAGCGAATAATGAACAATAAATATCTCTTGCCCTTTTTGCCAGACCAGTTGTTACTCTTAGCTGATTGAGTATTAGTAGTAGTAGCCGTTGACGTGAGTGGACCGACCTCTTTGGATAAATAATGTTTAACAATAGGCTTAGAGTGTTTGAACTGTCATAAAACAATCGATAGATACGATGATTATATTCATTGTAGTATGGCGAGGGAGCATTATTTTCATGTTTCATGTACAAAATTAAACTGTATGGCTAAAAAGCAAGACGGAACCATTAAAAAGTGGAATTGTTTACAATACACTTCAAATGTTGATAAAACGAATCTTCATTCTGCCACATGAAACGATTTAATAGTTGAAGAAAAAATTATTACGAATTTTTTAACTACTTCTGCACCATTCCAATAAATGACTACAAATGCCGTAGGTGAAATCAAGAATGCATCTTGACAGGTAATAGATGCACTGAAAAATAAGTAAACCAACTAGAGCAACACAGTGAAATTAAGGCGAATCAAATAGTGCACATAAACAAACTTATTCTTATTCAAATAAGAAATCAAACATCGAAATTAACACCTCAATGGAAAAAAATAATAAATCATATAAAGAAATGGCACAAGACAAAATAGAAAAACCTTCCTAAATTGATCTTGCTTCGATTCTAGATCTCGGCGATGACTTTACTTTCGCCCAAGGGCAAAACCGACACTGAGACCTAAGCAGCCGATAATCTGTGGTATTGCTAGTAATTCACCGTTCACTGCGGCGAGTCGCATGGCATGGCTCTATGTTGGTCATGCTATCGAGCAAACTTAGAAAACAAATTTAATCGTTCATTTATCCTAGAGAAAATGCCTACAGCAGAGCTTTTAAGGTGGGACTGATTTTGATTTACTAGACCAACTAAACGATGAAGAATTATGGCCTACGAGAATAAATATTAAAAGGTTTAATTTTTTCGAAAATCAACTTCCACCACCACAAAATAAAGAAGATGTGTCAAATAAAACAAATGTAAACAATAGTAAAGAATACCAGATTTTCATCAGAATATTCAGTCAATTGGTAATAGTGCTACCCAGTTAGAGGTGTTACTATCTGATATGGGAGTCCATTTTGTTCTTTTATCGCAACACTGAAAAAGTCAGAATTGCAATGTTATGTCTTACAAAATTACCGTCTCATTACCAGTTTCTGTAGGGATGAAAGCCAATACGTGCTGGAATTAAGGTCAATCAGAGAGATTTAAATTCGTTCTTTTGTGTCATACCATTTCGAGTGTGTGGTGATAGATGTCTTTATAGATAAAAGATATATTACGATTTTGTGTGTTTATCGTTCCCCGAAAGATGATTAAAATATATTCTTTTATAAACTGGTAATAGTACTCCAAACTCTCTTATCTAAAAACAAAGTTGTATTTATAGGTGGTGTCTTTAACATTGATACATTAAAAGACAATAATGATGGCTTAGGATTTGTAAATATATGTGAATCTTACAGTATGGTATTGCTAATAAAAGATGTCACTAGGAATTCCGTAACATACTTGGATAACATTATCACTAATTCCGAGAGTGCTACTTCGGTGATTATACTATTTACTGGTTTGTCTAATCGCACTGCTCAAATTGTGAATTTTCTAGAGAAAAACCATGACTGTGGTTCAACATTTATACAAAAAAGAAATTATAGTTGTGAAAATATAGTTTACTTTTGTAATTGTTTATCTATGGAGTCATGGGATGATGTTTATGTTTCTGTAGGTATTAATAACGGTTATGATAATTTTTTCTACTTATTTTATGTACTTCCCAATGAAGCTTGTTAACTAAAATGTAGTTAAAAAGTGGATTACTCCTAATGTTCCACGAGCTCTTGAAAATTTTAAATTAAGGGAAGTGATATCAAAACGCATTACGACCTTGTCCCGAATTACAACACATTAAAGAACGACTACGAAAATCTGGTTAATCAGGCAAAGAAAGAATATTTTTCTAATAGAATTCAAATCTCTGACAATAAATCTTGTGAAATTTAGAAGTCAGTACGATAACTTACCGTTATACCTGAAAGCAGATCTCCAATTAAATTTGATCAAACAAGTACACCAGTACATATTGCTAATGTTTTTAACAATGCCATTTCGAACGCTGCATCTGAAACTCTGAATATGAATACACTGAATTTCAAGGTTGGTGGCACTTCGGTTGCACGGTGTCTACAGCTTAATTCCGGCGTTCAGCAACTTTTGTAATATGCTATTAATAACGTGGTCGGAAATAAAAATGCACAAAATATTCTACACAGGTGACCATTGAAGCAATATAAATTTGCATAAACAGATTTGGCATTTATCTGTAGAAGGAATTTCCTTTAATAGTATCCTAGCGCTAACTGAAATGTTAGACAGGTGCTTATCTCTCGTATTTGGTTTACATTAGACTCATAGTTCAGCCAAATGGTATATTGTACAAAGGCTGAGCGGCATAGGGAATGCAGTTGTATTAATGACGAGTACATTCTTCGAAACACCGTGTGTACAGCATTCATTCCGGCGTTCAGCAACTTTTGCAATATGCTATTAATAACTTGGTTGTAAATAAAAAATGCAAAAAGTAAAAGTTAAATGTTTTTTCTGCATTGACTACATTAAGTATTTCGTTCCAATCGTAAGCCGCGACAGTTTCTTAAAAACTTGTTATAGCAAATTTCACAAATCTCAAGATTCACAACCACTGCATCAGATATACCTAGATTTAATGTGAATGCAATGCTACATTCCATGTCTGTAAAAATATTGTCGATACACGTATTCGATATTTCGACCCGCTATGTGAAGCCTAAAATATTTCTTTCCAATCTGTATGATGCTAATAAATCTACAAGTCTATTTGATGTTGAGCTTCACAAAGAAAAATCAACATAGAAATCACCGGTCAAAATTGTATATGACTTTTTATAACAGTGTTTAACATATCGAGCAATATATCTCAAAACTGATCAAAATTTTACGTTCAGGAGCTCTGCAAAGATATATTATTGTGCTATTTATTGAAATTACAAAATTGCAATCGGCTCCTAGTGCGTATTATTTTTGATAAACACACATACGCCACCTTGCTTATACGTTGTTCGGCAATAAGTACTGACAGTATAATTACCATCTAAACCACATATATTTTCTTCAGCATTATGCACTTATGATCACTTACACAAAAGATATTGGTGTTCTTGTAAAAATACATTTCACTGCAATACTATATTCCATAAGCACTGCACATTTAGATACATCACACTAAAGGAGTCCTTCTTAAGTTTAATATTCACTTTATTGTTTATACTTGCGTTAATTTCTGAAAATGTTCTCTTTTTGGAAAATTAAAACGTCTCACTATCAAATTTCTGGGTCAAGTTTCACTACGCGTCAATTCATTAAAAAAGGTGTAATAAACAACTAGCTTAAACGATTTACTGACATTTGATGAATCTTTTGATTTGGTAACTTCTTCAATTATAAAATTAGAGTTTATCTTCATTATAACATTTGTCACCATCTGCTGCTGAACCAGTGTCAGCCTTATTAGCGTTCTTTAGTTTTATTTTATTCGGTCTGTCTTCTGTTTTCCAGTTGTTATATACTGCTGGCTCTTTATTTACGATTTTTGTAATCTCTGCATCCCTGTAAAGTTTATGTTGGAACTTATTTGGTGGCTCTGGTTTAATTATACTAGACTCCCGCTCTTTAGCTGGTGTTTTAACCTCACTCGTTGTATGCGATTTCAATAAGTTATAATGAGTTCGTGATCAAGAATTCTACTTTCTAGTTGGATTATTAATTTGTTTGATAAAATCAATTCCCTCCCTATCGAGGGATTCACTTTTGATAAAGCACAAGTTTGATTTGGTATTTCTGCCTGTTATCAAGAGGATGCATTCACTGGCCTCCACAAATATTAATTTCGTCTTGTCAAAATAAGTTGAAATTGCCTTGGTCAATCCTTTTTGAAGGATTATCTCAATTAACTCGCACTCCTTTAACTTATTTAACTCACTTGAGATATTCACGTCTGCAACATTCGTCATCTTGAACCGTACTATGAAAATATAGTTTACAAAAATGGATTACATAGTAGATAATTTTCAAAATATCAATCAAGACAAAAAGTTTCCCATGATAATTTAACTTTATTATTAAGGTTTTCACTTAAACATTACTTTCATTATATTCAGTAGTCAGTAGTCAAACATTGTTTATCTATGCCGTAATTTATGACATTTTTTTAGATTAGCCAAAACATTTTAATTTGAGTAAGATTATGAACAAACTGTGTGTGTGTATTTGCATCATCAAATATATATTCTTTAATGAAAATGCCACCTTAGTGCGCCTCTCCCACTCCAGTCCATGCCTGTATAAATATCAGTGTGTTGAGTTCATTCGTTGAAGAAATATCACTCGCCTTGAAATGGCCCTGCAGCAGTGGACCAAACATCTATACTTTTAAGAGCCTCTACACGGTTTCCGTCTAGAAACAACATTCAGATAAATAGTAAACTAAGATTATGATTATCATATTTCTAAGGGCACCAGGAGCTGTAAACTTTGTACACCCTTGTTATTAGTTTTCCTAGGTTAAATGAAAGTAGAAAGTAGAAAGAAACTATGCTGGAGAGCGAGAGAAAGTGGAACAAGATCGAAAATATGGCAACAAATATACTAAAAAGGAAAGGGACGAATGGAGTCGGCAACGACAGCATAATAATAACGATGACGGATAAGATATAGAGAAGACAATAAAAGGCACCATTCACCCTGGAGAAATGCGGGGGGGTCCCGGAGTAGATGAGGAGAAGATAGTGAGAGGTTTTAGCTGGTTGAAGTCCAGTACTACTCCGAACGTTAGATGAAGTTCGGAGTGACCATAAGGATTTACCCCATCGAAAAAAAAGGTTAAATGAAAGTTAACTTCACAAAATGTCAGTTATTTTATACAAAACTTGAACTACATCTGAGTAGAGAATTTACCATGCATAGCAAGTCATTGGTTTATAGAAAATGAATATTTTCCTATAATTTATGGTAAAGAAAATGTATTCTTAATACAACGATTTTATGTAGAATTTATGTTTCCCTAAGCCTTAACATAATTTTAAACTTCTTAAAGTCGTCGAATAAATTGAAGAAAGTTTAGAAAATCTTGCTGATATTAAATTTTTATCAAATTAACCATTCTTTAAATAATACTAAATTTCATATAAAAAAAGTGTACAAAAAACAAGACATAATTTTTTGTATAAATTTTCAAAATTTAAAGAAATATATGGGTGTACTCATATGAGTATAACAGGAATATAGGCATGTTAAACAAGATATAACTGATATAATATATTTTTTTTAATATATTTCAGTACAAAGTACTATTCAGTATGATATTTAATAAAGCAGACTCTTTCCAGGCAAAGTGTGCATTAACAAAAACATATTTTGCTACAGTGATCCAAAGAACTCGAGCAGTACATATGATAGAAGTCCATCTTGCTCGCTAATGGCATTTACGACAACAATTTTTGTGTGGAAAAGACTACCTTCCCTATGTACAATATTTTTTTTTTGTACAATGCTTGAATGTATTGAATTGTCTGTATTTTCAAGCACTACCATGGCGTGACGGACCATACTTCTTATAAAATTGAGGGGGGGGGCGTTCACTATGACCACATTCAACATATGCGTCCAAAGAGGCCACAACCAGTTCTTACCTTCGAACAACGCTTCAATGATTCTAGAGGCTGTCATAATTTGTCCCATAGTCACATAGAAGCAGATAATTTTCTTTGTCATATTTGAAGGTATAATATCCACGGTATTCCTTCTGCATTTTATTTAAATCTGGTATATGTCATTTTTTACCCTATTATCTCGTACTGTTCCCATTGCTCGATAACCTGACTGACGAAAAGTTTTCAACAAATCGTGACTCGTAAAGTAGTTGTAAAACAATTTGATCATCCAGTTCTGTCACCATGGCTAATAGAATGAAAACAACTCGCGATCCTAACGGTAGACTCTCAGCCGTCTTTATATCACTATTTTGATTTACTCCTCAGTAATTATCAAATTGATATCAATAATCTGTGGAGCTACAGTCTTTGTATTTGAAGTGGACTGGCTATGCTCGAAGAAATTGCTTTGATGAGTGATGCCTGAAGTATTTCACCATGGCCTCGTCGATAGAGAACTTATCGTGAAAAGGGTACTGTAAGAAATTCTTGTTTAATTTGTCCATAAGAGAAATTAGTTTGTACATTTTTTCGTTCTTAAATAATGAAAATACTTTTTTGTTTCATATTATCTATAACGAGTTATACACTCCCTCACAAATGGAACGGATAAATCATCATCTCCTCGCAAGCACCAATACAGTTTTTCTCGAGGTAAATTATGATTTCTACTAAATAAGAATATTCTTATGTCATTTTTGCTCAAAGAAAATGTGTCTTTCGTTAGAAGTTCTATTATATATCAACAGGAGTCAAATTTTCTAACTCTTTTTTAACTTCATTTTGTCGATATATATATATATATATATATATATATATATATATATATATCCAGTTCCTTTATTCATATTGAAGTCAACAATTATTCCAGTCCATTGAGATTCTTTGTCATGGACAATGTAATATTATATACCTGATCACTTCCTGTATTCACAATAGAAAAAAATTTCAACTGAACCAGGAACATCCGTTTAGTAACCGGCATCAGGAGGAATGACAGCGATATCAATATTTCTTTCCTTTTAATCTAAATCCTCTATAGCAACTTGTTAACGTCATATAATCTTCCATAAAACATGCCAGTTCCAATAAGTTTGAAATCTATTGATATTTTTCTATAAAAAAGAACTTGATAAAACAACTTGATGACCCCAGTGTACACCTAAATATACGAGTGAACTAAAGAATATGTATATATTTTGTAAGAAATACAAGTGCATAATTGAGTATCTAATTTTAGTAGTAAAATTTGTTTATATTCTATATTTCTAGTAAAAATTAGAAACAAACACTAGTGATATGCGCATAATATTTCATGAACAATAAGGTTATATCTAACCTAGATATAAGCGACATCTAGCGATAAATTTCTAATATAACAATTACATAATACTTAAACAACCAAATGCTATAAATCACACCAACTTATGAAAACAAATGAAACTAAAAAAATATGTTGTAAATTATACCTAAACGAGTACACTGAGTACAAATGGGTTAAGAAAAACGATTTTAAAATAGCAATAGATAAACGGTACCTTACCTTTTGTAATTTGCAATGCAATTCGAATAATAAAAGTGAGCAGCTTTGTGTATTAGTTGTTTTAAATTAATACTTTTAACATACTCATCATTTATTCACTCTCTTAATGTGGATACAATTTTCAGTCCACCTAGTAATGCAGGAACACTCATTTGATCTAAAAGATGTATAAATGTTCTGCAATGTTTACATTGACATTACGTCACATTTGCTTATACACCTTAAGTAAATAGAGTGTAGAACCAAGTTTAATGAGTACCCTCGTGCAAATATACGTATACTTATCTTCTGTGAGAACCACTTCAGGAGAGCAGCTGACCCTCGGGATTTATCGAAAAATATTTTTAAATTATAGCTCTTTTGACTGTTTAATACTTTCAATAGGATAAAGCCACCAAAGTATAAAGACTCGAAAGAAAGGGGGTTTTAAAGGATAATATAATGAAATATAAAAAGGACGTTATAAAAATAAAAATAACATACATATAGAAAATGTCGTTGCGTTAATATGGAACAAAATATTGAATTTAAATAATAGATAAAACAAAGCAGTTTGTACATAAACAGAATCAATAAACATGTAGAATAAAATAGAATATAAAACTGGACATATTTTCGGAAAATTGTTTTGCTAACATTTTAGAGTCTAGTTCACTGGCAGAGCTTCGAACATCCTGCAGCGATTTTACATAAAAACGACATTCTGCACAAATACAAACGTTGGAAACCTTCTTAGAACCCCGAAGGACACAATTCCTCTAGAATGTCAAGGAGTGTATGAAGTGCCCTGCTCCGATTGTGAAAGGACCTACATTGGTCAGACAAATCTTCGTATCTCAACCCCTACATAGTAAAACGAACTAGCAATAAAGATATTTGAAGTATCACCTGACCTAGCTCAACACACTATTAATAACGAGCACATAATAAACTTGCAGGACACAAAAACAATTTCCCTGAAATATATGAACTTAAAACACTTAACTTTAAGAGAAGTTGTCGAAATAGAGAATACGCCGTATTGTTTGAATTAAAGTGATGATGATTTGCGTTCACCTCCCACATGGAAGCCTGTCATTGGTAAATCGAGTTACAACCATAAAAATGCACTAAGCCCGTAGGACACGCCCTAAAACCAAATGCGCCGATCACAACTCGCTCTTACACCAAACTCACCAATCACTATGCTGTGTCAAGTAGAAAAGAATATATAAAGTCTATTACTTGATCATTTTCAGCCAATAGCTTGCTATGTCTCTGATTAGCTGATCTGATGATGGCCGAAGGATATATATTTCTCGATAGTTTATGATATTTGATGTTCAAAGCCCAAACTGACTTATTGTACTTAAACTATAATTGTATAATAAATTGTAATGGTGTACAACTCCACTGCCATTTTATATTTACCTAATTCGGTATATTGATAATCACTGTATTCACAATAAAGGTTACAAAACTATTTTCTTCCGGTAATTATTTACTTTAAAGGAATAGCTTAATATTAAGTAGTACATAATTATAATAAAATATAATGATTCAAAGCTAAAGAGTCTCACATATGAACGTGAGCCCAGATTTCCTAAAACAAATTGATGTTCACCATCCTCTTATATCCGTATCTTTCTAAATCTCTTACAGTTGATTTTCTTAATATTGAAGTATTGAGTTTCTGGAAGATCAAGAGCCCAACATATAGCTTTCGTCCTACGTAAGATTTCGATTCGAGTAGCAGCTTTTACTTTGACGACGCTGTGAAACTCCCTAATGGAAATGGCGATTTGTGAGGGTGTATGACCCTTCCTGCAAGCTTGAAATTTTTGCCGTTAGTATCATCGGAGGTATTTTCAACCATGCAGGAGCCAGACATCTGTAAGTTAACGCTGATTCAGCAACATCCCTGAGACGGATTTTGAAAGCATCTCTTAGAGGATCCCCATGACATGTTGAAAGTACCTAAATATAATGGGGTTCCTATTTCTGTTTAAAATTCACTCATTTTTCTTTTATAAATTTCTAACATTTTGCTTTAACTTACTTTTCTTAATTAAAATTCACATTGGCATAATACAACGAAAATTCATTATTTTTTAATTTTCGGCTAATCTTTTGTTTATTATTCTAGTACTATGTACTAGTTGCTGCTGCTACCGTGGGTCAAATTAAAAAAAAACTCGATATAAACCGGAGGCAGATTTTTTATTATTAACATTGAAGCTACACATAAATAATAATAGGTACAAAACACAAGCATGTTATAAAATAAATATAAAGTACAAAAGCTATAAAATTATATCGTATTATTTTTTTAAGAAACTTGGTGACGTTCATTATTAACCAAATTAACTTCAAAATTTAGTTGAATTCTTTGAGCTGCAGTTATTTTTAAAATTGATTGCAAATGCTGGTTTGTTAATTTTGATCTTTCCACAATTTTATTATTTTTAAGTTGAAAATATTTGTTTGCACAAACATATGCTACCAAACATTGATAAAATACTCCTAATTACACGTAACAGATTGGGAAATCGGTCGATATATATATATATATATATATATATATATATATATATATATATATATATATATATATATTTGTTTCAATACGTAATCACACTGAATTGCCATTAAATTTTCATATTTTCTTCAAATCCAAAAATCTTCTTTCATCTTAATTTTCTAATAAAACGTTAATATAGTCAAATAACATTGTAACTACATGATGTTTCCCTTGTAGTTTAACATTCAGTTGAGTAAGGTGATTTGCAATGTTAACTGAAAAAGCCAGGTTCTTCATCCATTGTTTATTTTTTAATATTCCACATTCATAATTTCGATTCTAATAAAACTTCGCAGAATCGCCTTAAAACTTTTTCACTGGAAAACCATCGAATTTCTGTGTAATAAGGTATATGGGTGTATTTACTTCCTATATCTTCAGGAAATTTACTAAATTGGCGAGGATTAAGCCCACCTGCACGAATATAATTTTAATGACTTTTTTTAGCACATGTTTAAAACTTTGGGGCGCAATATTCGCTGATAAATAATGCAATGAAAATATTAAGACTAAGTATTACCTTGTTATTTGCATTTTCTTTTAATTTTGTAACAACTCCTTTAATAGCACCAGTCATGGCACGAATACAATCTGGTGCAAAACAAACTAGCTTTTTTAACGATGAATTATATATATTAAAAACTTTCTTAAGTGCCTCAAAAAATAAACTCCAGTGGTTGTATCGTGCATAGAAATAATTCCCAGAAGAGGTCTTCACTTACTTTTAAATTCATATCATATCCTCGAATGAAAAGAGCCAGCTGATCGGTACCCTGCACATCTGTACTTTCAAAAATTGCAATGGAATAGGTCTCAAACGTTGAAATTATTGATTTCTACTGATTACTTAAGTTCCCGGCTATATCATCAATTCTGCTATCATTGGAATTTCGAGTTAAGCTAATATTGATGAATTTCTTTAATTGTTCTGAATACAACGCTTCCACTGCATTAATAATATATTCGTGCATAAATTCCCCTTCAGTAAATAGTAACAGAATTAAATGTGATAACAAGTAACTATTTTATATAACAACTGTATTATAATCAATAGGTTTGGTTAATACATTTGGTGGTTTTTGTATCAATTTTAATTCTGACAATTTATCTTCATGAAGTTTCGCTACATATTTGCCATAGTTTTCTTTATAATTTGCATCGTAGTGCCCTTGAATATTATATTCTTTGCAAACTGCAATAGAGTTTTTACATATCAGACATAACATTTTATTTGTATTTGTATTTCCCATTTTTCTTAGTTAATAACAAACAAAATACCACACTTTTGACGACTTCAAAATTGCAGCAATTTTCCTGCGTACGCACTAGAACGCGGCATTTGTCAAGATCAGACTTTTATTGAGAGTCTATTTTTTTTAGAACCACATAATGTATTTTATCTACGGTTTCTTCCTGGAAACCATCGCAATGAAAGTATTTACTGTAATACATATTTCTTTCTCGGTAAAATTTAGCGAGACTATAATTTAACTAAACTGTAACCAGATTAACTAAAATTATATCTATTAAGATCTTTTAAAATATTAAAGTAGTTGTAAACCGTAAAGCGAATCAGATAACTAGCTAAGGACGACCGAATGTATTGGCCGTTATTATGACTGGCCATTACAACATAAATAACGTAACAAGGTATAAAAAACTCTATATGAATATACAAAGTCATTATTAAGTTTCAAAATGT
>JAWQRN010000102.1:0-38745 GCA_033557685.1 Sperchopsis tessellata
CAGTGAATTCATTTATTGAAGTAACATCACTCGCCTTGAAAATGTCCCTTGTAACAGTGGACGAAAAGTCGGCACTTGTCAGAGCCTCTACACGGTTTTTACCCGGAAACAACATTCATACCAGGTGATCAAATTTAATCTGAAGATAAAATAGAGTTCCTATTATAAAAAAATCTCTAAAACTATGTTAAATTCTTTGATATTGTGCAAGGGGGTAGTTTACTATTTAACCAATAGAATTGTTGGAAATTTGACATTGGTATTTATGAACTGACGTGTTTGAAAAATGTGGCGATGACTCTATAATTTTTTCTTATCAACGCTACGTTTGTCGCGGTCTAGCACACCCCACACTTGGATGATACAATATACAGGGTTTGGCAAACGTATGGGGTACAGTGAATATCTTGTATACCACTCAAGCGATTAAATGAAATTTGATAAAGGGAAGTTTTTAATTATAAGGAATTGGACCAACGTATTAGCGATATCTGACAACTGGAAATAACTCCAAATTACTTATTTTAATTAGAACATCTGTATATATTTTGTTGTTTTATTAAAAATAAGACAATTGGAGTAACTTTTGGATAAAAATGAAGTTGTTAGAAATCGCTAATAGGTTGATCCGATATCTTACATTTTAAAACTTCCCTGTACAAAAATTTATTTAAATCGATTCAGCACTAAAAAAAATATTCAGTGTATTCCATACTTTTGTCGAACCAGTATATTTATTTTAGTGAATCTTTTTCTAAAGAAATGTTATTGATTTTTACCTAAGGCAGTCATCCTTTATAAAACATTACTTAAATATTAACATAAACTTTATCGAATTTCGTTTGTTAGTTCTAGTTTTCCATTATTTTGAGGGAAACTCCAGTGAAATTTTCTAATAATTACATAAATAAGTAGAAAAAGAAAGTATTTAACATGTACACCTTATTTCTAGGAATAACGTAAGTTTATCCGATGGAATAAAAAATGAACAGATATGTGATTTAGTTTTGTTAGGTATTAGAAAGTATTTTGTAAAATTCCATTTATTATTAATTTATCTTATGTAGGACTATTTTCGCTGTAATGTGCAATCTCCGACGTCAGGAATCCAGTGTTCGAAATGAGTTGCGTTTTTTAACGTGCAAATAGTCTTCATTTTTCTATAATATACAGGACACACTACGTATATCCCGGAGAACGACGATCTTTTCCCTAATCACAAATATCCGACCACCTTGACACCTCGAAACACAATGCTATATTTTGAAATAAATTACATTATGATGCCTGTTTCGGGGATTTTTAACACATCGTCGTTGTATACTTTTTAAATTATGTAGTATGTACTAATTTCAAACCGTTTATTTTAAATTTGTATGAACTATGGCTTCAACCTACCGACATCTAGCAATGAACCGTTAAAGTTCACGATTGAAAATGTCAGAATCAAACCGTTAGTGAATAATATTTCATTTTGGCGCTTTTTTCGGTTTGTTGGAATGGGCACTAACGTGTAAAGTGTGTAAGGTATTTATATACACCATACGTTTTTTAAAAATCCTCTATTTTGAACACGCTTCTATGTTTAATGTATTTTCAGCATTGTTCCAACACCAAACGGTAACATAACCTACAAAACCACACCGCAAGGTTTGTTTTTCGTAAAAATGTCAGATTTTTCAGACCTCCTGCAGGAGGCAGAAAAGCTATCCCATGATATTGAAGGCACAACTGATCTACCCAAAGTTGAAAGATCCATAAGACAAGTTTTAGAAGCTTCGAATGAGTTATATTCGAAGGTTGCTCAAAATGGTTCAAAGGACATTCAAGCGTTAGTACTATATTTCATTTATTTATTAATGCAATTTTCATATAAACCAGTGAATCTATATTGCCAGGAGGTTCTGTTATAACTTTTATATCTTTAAATTAAAATTTTGCAAGATAAAGGTATAGAAATTTTGAGAAATATCTGAAGTTTACCATATTTATACTTGCAACAAGCAATTCTTTTTGTTGATACTGTCACATTTTGAATAGGCAAATAACACCACAACCATTTTAACACTCCTAGGGATCTTGGTGAGGTACTACTGGCATGAAAGATTCTACTCAAAATGATATTTGGTTTTGCCACTTATATTTATTTTTTAGAAATCTTTTACTGGGGTCAAAGGGCATCGACTTACCTAGGATAGCCCAAAAACTTGATGTCATTAGTTCTAAAAAGACATTTGAACCAATAGAACCTGCTGAGCTGACAGACATTGCAGCTACCCTCGAAAATGAGCTTCGTAATAACATAATTCATTTACTTGATGAAAGTAGTAACAAGGTAAGCATATGCGAAATGTATCTTTAACTATTTTTAAGCTCATTAAATGTAACTATATTTTTATTAAAATCCTTATGGGTTTTTCTTTTAGTTCTTTGATAAAATCATGGTAGACTCGTGGGAACATGACCTTGGTGAGTGGAAGCAAGAGAAAAGAAAAGTCTTGAATGCTATGACTGCACCATCAGGAGCATTTTTGGATATTACAGAAACTAAGAGCATATTTTTGACACCTCCTATGTTCGAAACTCATTTTATGGATAAGCAAGATGTGGTGTATGCTAGAGAAGTTATGGAATACAATAGGCCTCTTACTTCATCCCACAGAACAAATCTTATCCATGTTTTTGCAAGAGCTGCACAAGAGTTTCAGGACGCTGTAAGTTTATTTTTATGATAGACACTGGACTATATTCAGTCACATTCAGAGAACTGCTAGGTGAAATGTATGGCTTTGCTGATACATTTCTTTTTCAGAAAACCAATGATATGTGGGAAATAATGAAGTACATGACCAATGTACCAGCATTTCCCAGAGGCGAAGATCCAATTGCATTTCGAAATAGTGATGCTTGCATTAAAGTACTTGTCAGACAAGCTAACCAGTATTTGGAAGATAGGTAATGAATAAGTTTGAATGGTGCCTGCTATGAATTTATACTTGTACTTTTATTTACACCATATTTCATGTTTAGGTACAAGACTTACATGGAAACTGTAATAAATGAAAATTTAGCTGCAGCTCAAAGAGGTGGCGTTCCTGGAACATACACTTTAGTTAGAAGTTTTGTTGGCATTCGTTTTCAAGGAGAATATACTGGATTCGTCGATGGAGAAATAGACCAAAGGCCACTCTGGCCAATGGTATATTATTGCATAAGGTGTGGAGACCTTACGGCAGCTCTCCATTGCTTAAGAAAAGCGTCGTAAGTATTCATTATCTTTTGACACTTCATGGTTTCCAAACTGATATGCCCAAAACAAAACATCCAACCCAAACATTTATTCTATATTCTGAAATTCTTTGCTCACTTGTGGTATTTTTCTCCAACATTGCCTAAGCAACTAGAATTACTTGATGTAAAATTGTTATTTTCCAGAGTTGATTGTACAGAATTAATGAAAATTCTAGAAACAAGATTCAACAATCCCGACCACGCAGACCTTGGCAAATACGAGACGACTATAAAGTTCCAGTACCAACGACAAGTGCGAAATTCTTCAGATCCCTTTAAACGTTTGGTTTACTGTATATTGGGATGCTGTGATATCAAAGATGAGCATTCGGAGGTTGCCAGAACAGCTGACGATTATTTGTGGGTTAAACTAAACTTGATTCGTACCCAGTCAGAAAAAGATGATCACATAAAATTCAATGATTTACAGGTATGTAACTCTGTAATTATTTGACTTTATTAATCCGAAAGCAGCGTGATTAAAATCTGAAATATGAGACTGATATTGTTGGGTTTAGTAGAAAAAACTTACCTCTACATTTTATGGGGTGAAATAGTCATACACTCCTTGTTTATGTGGAATATACAATTTGAAATAGTTTTTTTCGGAATTGTAAAATAATTTTTAATGTTTTTAGATGACTGTATTAGAAGAATATGGTGAAAGTCACTATGACGCTCAAAACCAACCACATTTATACTTCCAAGTTCTTGCACTAACTGGACAGTTCGAAGCGGCTATCGAATTTTTGGCCAGGGTTGAGAGATATAGAATTCACGCTGTACATATTGCAGTTGCTCTCAATGAAATGTATATATTATCTGGCCCAAGGAATTTTTCATCTCCGTTATGTAAGTAAATTTAAAATATCTACCTTATAGTGTTACTGTTTTGAATATTAATGTTTAAAGAATACTAAATAATACACTAGACCAGGGATCCTCAAACTACCATATCTGGCCCACTTTTCATCTGGCCCGCGGATACTTTTAAAAATATATCCTATATATGTCACATATAAAATACATCCAAGTATAATTCATGACAATTTTTATTACAAAATAATTTTAAAACATGATCTTTATAAGCAAAAATATTATAGTATATAATATATATACCGATGTCCGAATGGACTGCGATGTGGTGTTAGCAATACGCGTGTTCACTCTGACGTTATGCGTAAGGACAAACTACATGGGCGAGCTTGTTGGGATTCAAGAAGAGCATTTTTATACTTTACCGCTTCGTGATTACCACGAGCGAGCTCACGCCACTAGCGTAGGTCAAACCCCCATTTGTCTGGCGTCAGTGGTTACGCCCATACCAACAACACAGGCTTCGCAAACCGCTTAGCGAGTGAAGCGTAAAAATGCCCGAAGGATGCACCGGTTGTGCCCGACCGTGGATTCACCGAGCTAATATAAGCTAGTGCATCTATACCTTATCAACCGTAAGCAGTTATACTCATCAGTCATTGCAATAATAACGTAGGATTGTTTGTTTTACGCCATTTATTTTTATATGTATATATTTTTTTGTGGGTTCCTATATTAAATTTAAAAAATGTCAATGTCAAAGAAGAGAAAAGTTGACAGTGAATGTCGGGTCTTTGTGTAGTTCAAAAACAAATGTTTGTGTCTTATTTGTAGAAAGTCTGTAGCAGTGTTCAATGAATACAACTAGAAAAGCCATTATAATAGTAAACATAGTGAAAAATTTGAAGGAAAATTACGTGATAAAACACTACAAGAACCGAAAGACAGTTTAGCAGGTCAACAAAATGTTTTTTAAAAAGTTTCAAATGAAAATATCACCTCGGTCAGAGCCAGTTATCGTGTTGCGGCAATAATTGCTAAAGAAGGTAGGCCGTTTCCAGATGATGAATTTATTAAAAGATATAGGAACAGTTAACTGCAAGAATAGTTGCTTGGAGGGTATAGGTTTTAGGATTAGATATTCTTCAACTTCAACTGAAAAATATTGCTCACTTAATTATTTTTATCTGTGGAATAAATCAGAATTTTGAAGTAACTGAAGAACTAGCAGCATTGAAGAGTTCGAAGGACACTACTACGTGGAGAAATTTTTTTTTGAATGTAACAGTAATAATTGATGAATTAGAATTAAATTGGGAAAAGCTTACTTGTGTAACTACTGATGGTACGAAAAGTATGGTTTTTTTCTAATATTGGTTTAATTGGAAGAATTAATTGATTATGTGATACTAAAAGTATTCATCCACCAATGAACTTACATTGTATCATACATCAACGGTCTTTGAATGCATAAAAGTTTTTGATTTAAACTCTGTAATGTCTACAGTTATTTCTACTGTAAATTATATAAGAAATGCTGGATTGTATCATCATTTGTTGTACCACAGTGAAGTGCGGTGGTTAAGTGGCGGCAAAGTGTTAGAACGTTTTTTTTAACGAAATGAAATTGATATATTCAACATGGAAAAATCAAAACTAGTTCCAGAAATTTCTGAATCTGCTTGGCTGTGGGAACTTGCATTTGTAACTGATTTAAGTGAACATCTCAATTGTCTCAATGTTAGTCTGCAATGGAAAACTTGTACATGAACTCTTTTTTGATATTAAGGCATTTCAGACAAAACTAGAACATTTTAAAAAACAGGTGCAACACACATAGCTGTGATTATTTGTAGAAAACTATGACGACTTAATTTAAATTTTCTATTCAAAATTGTATTGAGAAAATTACATTGCTACAAAATTAACTAAATGAGCGATTCTAAGATATTTACAGCAATGAAAAATCATTTATTTTATTTCAAAATCTTTTTGAGATTGTTGCTGATAATGTTGATGTAAATATGCAACTAGAATTATAGATTTGTAATCAAAGAATACTCTAAAACTGTTACTTAAAAATGAAAACTTGATTAAGTATTATTCTTTATTGCCCGAAAATAAATATCGTAATATTAAGAATTTTACAAGAAAACTGATTTCCATATTCGGAAGTACATACATTTGCGAGCAATCGTTTTCCAGAATGAAGCATATTAAATTAAATTAATTTTAATTATTGTTAAAATTATGTAGTTTTCTATGTGAATAAATTTCTTTGTATCCTGCCCACTTAACAATTTCAATACTCTTATATGGCTCTATCCTTAACAAGTTTGGGGACCCCTGCACTAGACCTTCCATGTATGCAAGGTTTCCGTTCGCCAAATCCTCATGTACATGAAATTCGCATAAATGGAACCAAAGAAGTAATAGGATAAAAGTGGTTATGTTTCAAAATTTATTTAAGACTAAAAACTAAAGTTTTGAAAGTTTTTAGTTTTTAGTTCTGATATAAGATGATAAGGAGCCAGTGCACTGGTAATACTCCATCGCATTAAACTTCTGTAAGCACAGTCATTGTCTAGCTTTAGTAAAAAATTGATGCTCATTACGAACATCTTTAGCCCTTTCTGAAGATATTAAATTTTTAACTAGTTTATAGTTTTACTATCCTGTTTTCTTTCTCTTCTTTATTACTTTCACACTCTATTAACTCTTCAACAGCTAATGCCTCTTCGTGAGCATCTAAAAGTTCTAGGACATCGTCAGTTTGAAGATCATCAAACCCTTCGCCACCAATACGTCTTCCAAGTTCTTCCAATTCAGCAAAGTCAGTTTCAGCCGCTTCTTGCTCTACTACTTGATGTATGTGGACGCATTCAGGCCAAAGGTTTTTTCTAGCATGCATTCATTGTAGACTATTTTAAATCAGTCCATGCGCTATTACTGTTGTTAAGCTTTTAAAATTGTGTAGGATTTCCAAAATTCATTTAAGTCACCGTCAGATTTACAGTTTTTTAAATGTGGAATAATGCCGTGATACAGAGATCCATCTTATCAATGACGTGGTATATGGTAAAACACAACTTTAACTTTTTTGTGCATTATTTCCAGGTGTAATAAATTGCTTTACACTGCAAGTTTTGGCTTCTGCAATATCTTTTCACTTCTGGGAAAAAATCCTTCATGAACCAATCGTCCAACATCTTTCCTGTCATCTACTCTCCGCGATTGAACCTCCAGTGGATCGGTAGGTTTGCTTTGTTCACATTTTTTAACTTTCTGGGATTGTCAGACTTTTAAATTAAAAGGGGCTTGTACATAAAATCTCCTTCTGCATTTTCATAAAACAGCAAGAGCTTTTACTTTATCCTTAGAAATAAAGGTTCTGTTAGGCATTATTTTCCAGCACTGGTCCGTCTCAACTTCGTTAAAAACTTGGGCGGGTACCCTTCTGTTTGAATTATCTTTAATAATTCATCATGCTTCTGATTACCTGAAACCTGGTCGACACTTGCAGATTCACCAGTAAATTTGATGTTGTACAAATTGTAACGCTTGTGAAACTTATCGAACCACCCCGTATTAGCATTACATTCCAAAACTTCATTACTTTCATTTTCATTTTGTTGATTATTTTCCCATAAACTGGGATACGCATTAACATTGGGTTTTCTTTGTAGCCAAAGGCCTTGAATGTTGTACAGATGATTTTATGTCTTCTTATTTGAACGAATAGTGCGAACAATAGATTCATTGATTCCAAATGAAAGTCCAATGGCCGAAGTATTTTCATCCACTTCAAGTGTTCCTGTCTCAGCTTATCATCTTCCGTTTTATGGGCTTAGGCATAGTTGCAGCTTTAATGAAAGTTAAAACTTTCATGCAGTGCACACACATTCAAAGAAAAAATACGAATGATGCTTCTTCAAATTCATTTGAATCTTGAGAAAACATTACAAATACATTAGAAATAAAACATTACATTTACTACCATTTATAAGATAGATGTAATAATTAAAAAAACATGCAAATCATTGGCATCGTATTTGTATCATTCCAAATATTATTTTGTTAAGTGTTTCGTTTGTATGTTCGTGCCTTTATAGGACATCTAAACGCAGTAGAAAATACGTACATCACTATTAGTTATGTAAATAACTGTCGGTTAATATCTTTCGCTTCGATGTTATATTTATATATATAATAATTGACACAAATTGTATGTAAAATATGTAGCATGTGTTTAAAAACAAAATTGCGAAAATTTTATTTGCGTAAAAGTTAGTTTTATTTCACATACAAAAAATACAGGTATCAAAATCTAATTCGCGTACGTTGATCTTGCTTACATGGAGGGTCTAGTGTATATCAATTTACAGTCGATTTATAATTTTGTTACACAACCCTATATCAACAGAATGCAATATTCTAGGACTAAATTTGGAATTTCAACATTTATCATAAGTATCAGTAATGTTGATTTGTTAAAATGATATGGCAAAAAAAATATTTAACTAGTGCTCTAACATTTATTCAAGACCTTTATGTGATATAGTAAAATAAAATATGATATTAATATCAACCTTACACTTATAAATGTAAATTCTTCTGTAGCCGCTAAATTAAATGTTGAAAATTGGAAATATTTTATCTCTCTTATAATTAACAGAGTTGCATCTGTCATTATATTAATAGCAGAATGCAATGCAAAAGTCATTTCAAACCGCGGTCGATTGATCCATTCGTAGGTTTCGAGGAATACCACCGCTTCATCAGTGAATCTGCAACCTGCATTCTTTGAAACAGTGTACCGTGCATTCTACTCCTCACTCGTTTGATCTTAGATTCTGCGGTATTTAATAACTCTCGCTAACTACCTACCGCAGAATCTAAGATCAAAAGAGCGAGGAGTAGAATGCACTATACACTGTTTCAAAGAATGCGGATTGCAGATTCACTGATGAAGAAGCAGTGGTATTCCTCAAAACAGACATATGGATCAATCGACCGCGGTTTGAAATGACTTTTGCAGTGCATTCTGCTAGTAATATAATGACGGATGCAACTCTGTTTATTACGTTGTCCGTAATATATGTGCCAGGGAGATCAAATATTTTCAACATTTAATTTAGCGGCTACGTAAGAATTTACATTTACAAATACACAAACGGCACTTCGTGAAAAATAATAACGTACAAATTTGCCAATTGCAACTTTGGTATTAGTACACAAATATTTAATAACACTCACTAACTGCCTTCTGCAGAATCTAAGATCAAAAGAGCGAGGAGTAGAATGCACGGTACACTGTTCCAAAGAATGCGGGTTGCAGGTGCACTGATGAAGCGGTGGTATTCTGTGAAACGTATGTATGGATCAATCGACCGCAGTTTGAAATGATTTTTGTATTGTGCTATTAATATAATGACAGATGCAACTCTATTAATTACATAGTCCGCAATATAGGTGCCAGGGAAATTATATATTTCCAATTTTTAACATTTAAACTTACACTTCTTATAATTGCTTTATAATGAAAATATTTTTTTCTAGTATTTATTGATCCAGCAGATCCCAAACCATGTCGGCGTCTAAACATAGCAAGACTAATTATGGTACATGTACGTAAATTTGAGATGACATGTATAGAGGAAGCTGTTCACTATTTCTATTTATTACACAACTTGCACAACGAAGACAAATCAAATGTATATATGATGTGCGTCTGTGATTTAGCCATCGAAACAAAAGAATATGAAAAACTTTTTGGAAGATTACAACCAAACGGTGTAAGAACAAAAGGCATAGTAGATTTCTTCCAAAATCCAGACATTTCCGTGGAAAAGTTTGCAGAAATGGTAGGATGTGTACTTGTGAACAAAGGAGTTTATGAAGATGCTATTGAACTTCATGATTTAGCTAATGTAAGAATAATTTTTTGTTTTTGAGAATATCCGAAGAATAATAAATTTTTTTATTTTTTTTAGAATCATACTGAGGTGCTTCGACTACTCTGCGTTCTTTTAAGTCAAGTTGTACATAAACCTCCAACTTGTGGTGCAGCACGAGATCGTCTTCAAGCAAAAAGTAGAGAAATTTTAGCTAGATATTCAAGAGATGGTTTCAAATGTTCAGCGTCACTTGTAGCGTCCTTTACTATACTGAAAGATCTGATGGACTTTTTCGACCATTACCATTCAAAACAATTTACAGCGGCAATGAAGGTACGACATTTCATCATTACAAAACTTTTTCTGTCTTAACTAAAATAAAATATTTAACATTCAATTTAAACTCAAAAAATAACAAATAACCTGAATTTAAAATCATATTAAATTGTTATTCATCACAAAAACCTTTGCGGGTCATTATTGATAACATAGTAAAAATACATAGTACATAATAATACATAGTAAATTTATGTCCCTAAAACTAGAAATCAAGGTTATTAATTATATGGTCCGTAAGTTACCTTCTGAAATAGTTGTACTTGGGTTCCTTGAGCTTACTTTAGGTTGTTGTATATTTAGTCCTTGGTTTATTTTTGCTCGTCCTGCTCTACTTCTGGTTCTGTTTACTTGAATTTTGTTTGATGCTCTCGTTTTGTAATTGTATCAATCATTATTTTTTTCCATTGGAGTTCACTGTGTATATGCATTTCATTTTTATATTAATTTTTAGACTTCAAAATTTTTAATCATAATCTTTTGTTTTGTATTTACCGCAACATAGAGCCATCCCTTTTTGTCTATGGTTAAGCATTTAGTGTTGGTTTTTCCTGTTTCCAAGTCAGTACTCTTGGGTACCATTGGAATCTTTCGTATTATATCGTATCGTATAAAAATCACTAAATCGAATCTTCGCTATAATTAAATAGTCTAAAGTGATCTGTCGAAAATACCTTTCATTGTGCAAGTAAAATAACCATTTTGTGTTGGCATGTGGCAACAAGTTTAGCGTCCCTACAATGTTTTTACATTTATCAGTTGTTTCCGTTCCTTTCTTCCTATAGGTGAAAGTTCACTGCATGTGGACCTGTCGCTGATCTACACATCTGTAAGTACTTATCGTTTATTCATATTTACAGTTCACTATTTATATCTTCAAGTTTGAGAATTCACATGCGTGTGTGTTGTACAAATTATAAGTTCAAGCTGTCTCACTTATTAAACAACAGGGTTCTTTGATTGATATAATGGGTGTCAAAATTTGAGGTTAATTTTTAATTTTGTAATAAAAACTTTGAATATTTTTATTGAAAATGAAAGTAAAGACATGGAAGCTTAATAATGAAAAGCGATATCCAATAAGGGACCTTCTCTATCTGCTCTGCATGCCTCCAATCTTTTGTTAAAACGTTCGATAACATTTTGGCCTAACTGTGGCTGAATTGCAGACATTTCATGTTTGTGGGTTATTAGGGTAGGCTTCTTCTTCCAAACAACCCTAAAGAAAGAAGTCCAGAGGTAACAATGAATACAATATGGTTTATTTGACCACATAACTCTTAGTGATTTTACAGGTGATATTTCAAGTTAATTGATAAATGTTGCGAAGTGATCAAGAAAATGGCTAGCTCATCTTTTATAGATGTAGACTCCACCATCAGCTTTGGAGTTGCAGTTCGTAGCATATTGTGGAAATTTCATGACATTTGCTCATTGTTATTTTTGTTCTTAATATTTTAATCATGCTGTTTAATATTTTTTCTCTGCTTTTTTTTAGATTATACAAGATCTGAAGTTATTGCCTTTCCAAATGTCAGAAGTTGAAGAAAGAGTCAGTAGTTTTAAGAAGTTAAATGATGACGTCTGTAGAGTTATCCCGGATTTAATGCTTTCAGTGATGAACATGCTTTTCGATCATTATCAAAAAATAAAAGAAAGTGAATATGTCCCTTCATTTTCTGGCACAGCTGTCAATCAGGTATGTTGTAATACTTCTCTTTGATTTTTTATATAAATATTTGTATCTATATCAAATTAGAGGAGATATTTTAAGAATATTTAGAATTCCTTAATTTTCTTTGTTTTTTGTTTTCAATATTAGCATAAATAAAACACTATTGAACTACTATTTGGGAGACACATACTGAGGTCACAAATGACGATCTAGTGGACTCGTGATATTAAAAACTCTAGTGAATTAAAATTCTTATAATGAAAAGTAAAGAACAATGATTTTTTTTGTATTTTAAATAAATAAAGTAAATATTACTTTTATTTATTTAATCTACTACTTTATAGACTATGGTCCATTTATAGAGTAGGCTTATTACATATAAGTTATATGGTAAAAATATACATTAATCAGTCAGTCCACTTGAGCTCTTTAAATGGACATCTGAAAATAATAGATACCAGTCTGTTCAAACTTCTCCACAACTTAATCGATGACCCTGCTTCACTTACATATATCAACATTCATGTACCCACTACTTCCGTTAAGCACCAACACTTGTTTTACCTCTCCCATGCCCGAACTAACATTCCACTATTTGTAGAAATTATGCTTTTGTTCATATTTTACTTCTATCTTAATGTTTTATTCTTCACACTGTTCTCATATTCTTGTAATATTTCTTTCTTCTGCTCAATAATTTATCACCTTCATTAAATTATGTCGGAGATTAATTGATCCTGGCGCACTGGAAACATTTTTTTAGCTTGCTTATGGAGTTCAATAATACATAACCCCCATCAAAATCACTCTTTTACCATAAATTATAAATAATATATATTCATTTCTTTGTTAAATCGCCGCCAGCGCCACTAGTGGCAGCGTTATCGAATTAAGCAAGACCTTATAAGCCGCGAGCACAAACAAGATGTGACATTTAAGTTCCAACCACAGGCTAAGGTGATCACAAGGTAATCAATTCAACCACTTTCTATTTTTCACCAAGCTCCATAACACATTTCTTTTGATTAGTTATGTTTTTTTTTCTTTCTTATTCTCTACATTCTGTTCATGTAACAACATACTCAAGTACATACATATAGTTTATTTATTCTCTTCAACTCTGGCAGAATATTTCGATTATCACCTAGTGTTCACTTTCATGTTTGTATTTGTTTCTGTACTATATATTAATCTTAATCAATATATATTTTAACATATGTTTCCTCTACACTACGTCTTGTGCACTGTTGTTATTGTGTTCTACTTATTTGTTGTTAATCTATATATTTGTTTGTATTTTCTTTTTGGCTTTGGAAATTATTTGTATTTCCCTACTACAACTAATTCTGTTTTACATTATTTTGAATATATTAATTTGCTTCTTACTACTCTTTAGTGTTTGTTTTTGTTTTATTTTGTATCCTCTTGTATGCTTCTACTGTTTCCTACCTCCCCTACTTATGTTGCTGTAATTGTTGCAGCATATCATGTTAATGTTTTTCTACTTTTCTTAATGTCTTAGGTTGTTAAATACATACTTAATTTATTTGGGTGTAATTTAATTCAGTTGTCATGGAAAAATTGTCACTATCACCTTACAATTTTCTAAACAGTTTCTTATATTAAATGTTTATCAAAAGTTTCTTATATAGAAGGGTCTTGTATTGCGAGTCCACTATAGTTTGATACCGATAGCCTGTGAAGGCTATATTTATTTATATTTGTTGACTGATTAGTTAAGTTAAGCGTGTTTATTATTTGATCCATTAATACTTTTCTAAATTATAAAAATAAAAGAGTTATAATGAAATAAAATTTTTAATTTTTTTACTGATACATTTTATGACTTAGTTAAAAAATGTTTGGTTTGTGTTGCAGCAACTGGAATATATAAGGGGACAAGCAAAAGCTCTAACGCACTTTACAGGAATGCTACCATACCGCATGCCAGGCGATACAAACAGTCGACTGGTTCAAATGGAGATTTTAATGCATTGAAGCGGCCAAGACTATTTTAAGTTAATATTAGGAAAATATTGTATAATTTTCAAAATAAACTTTTTTCTATCATGATGTCGTACTGATTTCGTACTTTGTTACCAATAAGTCCTTCGAAAAATCCACTGTAGTGCCTTCCTTCATCTAAAAAAAATATTTTTTTTATTAACAATGAACAACAAGCACAAAATGGGTACATCAACAAGATCCGAAGTCTACCTAGGGAGACACTGCTTATTAATAACATGTTTAAACCGTGGAGTAGGGCAGATTTAACATGTTAAACCTGTCAAACCACGGTTTACAAAACATTATGAATAAGACTAATACTGGACATACTCCCTGTCACTTTTTAAGACAGTTTCAGTGGTATATTCAAAAAAAAAAATCAAAATTATTTCAATTATGACATTTCTATTTTTTAAATGGAGACTACAGTGTTTTAGTTTTCTTTAAGATTGTTAAGAATGTTAATTTGAGATCCTCGGTATTTGGAACCGCTTATAACCAATTTTTTTTTTTATAGTAGAGGAAATTTTTATGTTTCAGATGATTGGGCTGATTGAAAACAGGTAAATTAGAAAAGAATAATTACTGTAACCATGTGAAAATCAGCAATACAAATGTGTAGAAACATACTGGTAAATTCTGAATACAGAGGTGTTATAAGTCACATTATGGTATTAGTTCAATTATGATAAGCTGTACTTATGTAAAACAATCTAATACTTACTGCTTTATAATCCAGAAACATCGTCTTAAATGCCATGAAATCAGTAAATGTGGATAACATTTCGAAAATTTCACCTTCCAACTCATTTTGTCGTTTCCTGCAATACAAATTTTGATGTTAAATAATGTTTACTTTATTGTTAATATAAATCAACGTACACTAGTTCTCTTTCAAATGTGGACATATTAAAATTGTCAACATTCTTCGTTAATTCTTCCTCGATATACTTTTCAATGACTTCGTTATACCGTTTAAAAATATCCATGTAAACTAATTTGTTTTCTTCAGAATTATCGAATTCCCTCCAATGCCGCTCTAGAAAGTTTGTGTGGAGGTGAAGAAATTTCTCATTCATAATAATTTCCTCGATTTGTCCAATTATCGAATTAAAGTGCTTATCTGAATCATCCAAACTCATGTCTGAGAAATTTATGTCGTCTGAAACGGAATAACTAATATATACTTTTTACAACATTTTTGTTTACTCACCGCAAAATTCGTTCATTTTAACTGATTATGATTGAAAATTTAGGAATTTGAAGACCAAAATTATGTGTTGGTCGTTACCATGGTAACATCTGTCGGCCATATTTACTAGGCAATTTATTAAAGTGACCTGTAATTTGGCTACTCAAAATATTTAAATAAATATGAATGAATGAATATGGATATACAAATCTGATTATGGAGTCTCAAACAATGTTTGTAACAGTGATTAATTTTAATTTAATATTTCCTGCTTTGGTATCGCTTGGTGTCGAATTCTTGGCGTTATGAAGGTACTGTTCTCTAAAAAGATATTTTTAGACAAATAGTATTACAATACTTAACCACAGGATAAAACACAGGAACGCCAAGAGTTTTCTTGTGCAGTAATTTTAAATTTTGCAATATAAGATAATAAATAAATTATTATCTTTTACCATTTTTCACATACAGCAAACATACTAATCGATATTCTAATTTTTGAAGCATCCCATATATAACACATATTTTCAAAATTAACCATCTTCAATTTTAAATTAAAACTAAGAACTTAATCTGATGTTTAGTTTTATAAAAATATAATGTTACCAGGGATATTGTATGTATAAATTTTGTTGATTTACAAAACTCTCAGTATTAGTATTTGTAATTTCTGCGGATTAGACAAAATGAATTTGACTTTGATACCACTCATATAAGTTATTTTTATTTAAAAATCGCCTACAGCATACGTCAAACTTTCAACCAATCAAATCTGTTAATTTCAGTTTGAATTGAAATACAGTTAAATTATACCTTCATCCAGTGTTTAGTTCATTAATGTTGATAAATAATTAATTAAGGCTCTCTACAAATTACTTTATTATTAGTTTATAACCTCATTATAATGGATCAGGTCATTACATTCGATAAAAGCCTTCAACAGAGGCTAGTTGAATACATGGATGTGCTCTCAGGTTATGAAGTCCTTGCAGTCTCCCAAATCCAAAAGGAATGGTCCTTCTTCATAGAATTATCTATGGACCCAAATGGATGGCAAGCTGTATGGAAAATTCCCCGGTTAAAGTGTGAAGAACTTGACATATCTTTTCCCACAATTGTTTTAGTTTATGTCGAAGATTTGAATCCGAAGCTGCTAACAGCTTTAGTTAAAATATTAGCAGTTCAAGATGATATATCCATACCTGATAAACATTATGTACCACTTATACAACTGTGGCCTACACAAGAACAAGACTCTACTGTTGGATTGAATTTGCAAACTACAGCAAATTCACTTGATATGCTTCGGTTTTTTTATCAAAATATTTTTATGCCGTGGGACTTTGAAGAAGAGGATACATCAGATTGGCTGAGTAAGTCTATGAAATATATATTCTATTTCAAACATGTTACTTTAGTAAGAAGGTTGTGCTATGTCTTGGCAGACTGGGGAAACCTTTTGATGATCAGTGGTCCCATGTTCTCAACTGTATTGAGAAAATTAATTTTTTTAGGTAAACACTTAGAATCACGGTTAAGGTTATTCTATGACATGAAAAATAGTGTCATACCAAGAGCAACTGCTATGCATATAAATAGTTTAATCTCTGATGCTAGACGATTACAAGCACGTCGTGAAAAATTAGAAGCTGAAGTGGGAAATGATGATGTTGAAATCGAAATAGATAGCGTTGACTCTGCTAATGAACCGGAGAATAAAAAACTTCAGCAACTGATGGATTTTCACGTCAGAATTCTGCAGATAGGTTCAGAAGTCAAATTACTTGAAAATCCATTAACCCGTAATGTGATCATTAGAAAACAAAAAGAACTGACACCTACAACAAATAATGGAGCTACGGAAGTATGGCTTGTTGCGAAGGAAGGAAAAATTGAAAATTATATAGCATTATTGAGCAAAGTGAAAGAATCACATGCAGAAAATATTGTAACATTTGTTAGTGAGTAAGTAGATTATATATTTGTTTAAATTTATACGTCTATTAGTAAAATATATATATAGTGTGAGTTACTTACCTTATCGTTGATGTATAAGGTTAAAGATTATGTTATGAAATATAAGCATAGCTGTTTAAGCACATTCTAAATAATGGTTCCAATATTTAAGGTATTTCTCATCTTAAGGTTTGTTTTAGCCTATCTTCAACACTGGAACTTATCAAACCTGATGATACAGTTGTACTTAGTTCTGGAAAGCACCTCTTGAAAGAAGTAGGTGGCTTAGAAAATGGTGGTATATTAAAAGGTCTATACGAAGCTCAAGAGACAGTCATAGAATCTACAAATGAGCAAATTATGATGGATTTTAGTGGTGATAATATCATACTTGAAAATTTGACCATAGATGCTTCTTTTTCACAGTGCGGAATCTTAATACGAAGAGGAAAAGTCACATTGAAGAACTGCAAAATGATTGGTGATGGTGACTCTTCAACCCATCAAGGTATTATAGTTCTCTCAGGAAGTGAACTAATAATGGAGAATTGTGAGACCACTAGATTTTGCACAGCTATAGTGGGTAATTCTGGGTCGAAAATTTCATTGAAGGATTGTGAAATCTTCAATGTTAACTATGGGGTGAAGATCTATGATAAATGCCATGTTAAAGCAGAAAACACTAGCTTCAATAACTGCGAGGAGTATGGCTTATGTATTGAGACTGAAAACTATTTGGAAGATGGAAAACAAAAAATTGGAAATTTCGATGTCATACAAATGTAAGTATTAATTTAATAAAAGCTGTCTAACCTGTAGTTTCAAGATTATAATTTTCTGTGATTTAAAGATAGCTTTACCGAAGTAAACGTTAAAATATTTAATATATTAACTGAAAAAAGATTATGAATGTTCTTCTAATATAAAGAATTTTAAATAAATTGAATTGAAAAGTGGCGATTTTGCGAGAGACAGAGAGAGAGAGAAAGAGAGGGCTAGCAGATGACTTAAAAAAGATTATTTTTTGCGTCGGCTAAGAATGGTAGCCCAGATTGCATGAATGTGGTACTGTTGGTGGAAGTTTTTGAGGAATTGGCTGATGTGCTATTGTACATTATAAACTCATCAATGGAGGTAAGAGTAGTTCCTAGAGGATCTATAGTTGTGCCTATTAGAAAGACTGGTATGGACAAAGTTTAGATTAATTAATATGTTGCCAGCTGTTGAGAAGGTTTTGGAATGTGCGGTATATTTGCAGCTGTTAGATTTTATTAGAAGGAGTGGAATGCTATGTGATTATCAGTCAGGTTTTCGAGAACACTATAGTAGTGAAACTGCTTTGCATTGTGTGTTGAATGATTGGAAAGAAATGATATGGTGGGCATAGTCTTCTTGGATCTGAAGAGAGCATTTGAAACAGTTGTCAGTTGTTAGAAACATTGTTTAATTATGGATTTCAGGGTATGGTGCATGCATGAATTAAGAGCTATATGAGTGATAGAAGACAGAGGGCAAGATGTGGTGAGGCGGTTTCATCAGAGATAATTATGGATGTGGGTGTACCGCAGCATAGCATACTGGGCCCGTTATTGTTTGTGTTATACATGAATGATATCTCGGGTCTTATGAGGGGATATGCAGGTTTCATTTGTTTGCTGACGATACTGTGATATACTTTAAGGAAGAAATTGTGAGGAGGTGGTTAATGCTCTGAACCAAGAACTTGATGGCTTAGGTGATTGGTTGGCATAATGTTTCCAAAACTAAATTTATGATGATTGGAAACCGTAACTCTTATTGACTTTTTAAGGAATCAAACTTAAAAGTCAAAGAAGATGGTGAGGGTTTAGAATTGGTAGAGAAAATAAAATATCTGGGTCTGATTGTGGACAGATGTTTAAAATTTAATGAGCATGCGGAGTACCTTTGCAAATAAATATCAAGGAAGTTGGGTGCCTTGGCTAGTGTTGGGAGATATATTTCAGCATGGTCAAGATTACTCATTTTTTATACGATTGCACGCCCACATTTTGTATTTTGTGGTACTGTGTTGTATTTACTTGGTGCCGGTGGAATGATCTGATTTCAGGTATTGCAGAATCAGGGTATGAGAATATTGTGACAGATGTACTAGAATTACGGATATTCTGAATGAATTGAAGTGGTTGAATATAGGGCAGTTATGTAAATATCAGGCTATGATATTTATATATTGATTGACAAGGGGTGATGTTCCAGCTTATTTCCAAAATACTACAAATAGGAGTGGTTTTTATATGGGAACCCGGGTATAAGTGTGTTAGCTATAATTCTGTATTTGTTAGGGGTGAAATTAGATATAATGAACTTAGTGGTAGTGTTAAATGTGCAAAGACAATACATATTTTTAAAAAGAACTTGAAGAATGAATACTTGTTGAATTATGGTTAGTTTTTTGTTCTGTTAATTTAAGGAAATGAATGTAGATAATGTAATAGCAATTGCTACATAAAGAAATATCTTATCTAAGCAAGATTGATTATTTTTTTAAAATAAATTGGTAGATGCTTTTAATGTCTTCTGCAGTTGTAGAAAATAAACTTTATGTAAAAAAATATATAATTTAATAAATTATAATAAAAATGTGTTAGTACATAGTAAAAAATATATACATATATTATTCAAATGTCATTCCTCAATTTGAAGTTCAACATTATACATATTATCATCAGTTTTTCCGCTATACGCATCTATGCCAGCTCTCGCAACTCTTAGTATTAGTACAAAGTCCACCACCAAAAATAGAAAATACCGGCAACTCCTCAGCATCATTTCTAAAGATGGATATAAATATATGGATTGTCTTATATATGCACTTAATTCTCCATACGAATCTGCATTTTCAACTCCTATCAAATTCAGCCAGTCAATAACATCATGTAACTTTGATAAATGGTTACCAAAAAATATTGTACCAGAAATATCAAAACATATGGTAACAAGCCCAGTTACACACCATGGAGTGTGGAATGTCAAAGCCCAAAATCCCCTCAATCGACATATAGCAGCGAATATCAATAGTAAGGACTGCAAAATCCACACCAAATCTATAATGCAGTATACCTCCAAAGCTGTTTTCACTGTTTGTTCCCAAAGTGCCGTTTTTGGGAAAATTATTTCCATGGGAAGATTCATCGTTTGAGGGAAGACTGATTCACTCTTCAGCTCACCACATGTATGCACATTATAGAAGTATGTTACATAGACAAGAAGAGTTGGTGAATGGGGTGTATATTCACATGTTATGAAAACTGAACTCGAAGCTGCTACGGTTAAATGTATAAAAGTTACTAAAATGCATACAAGAGCTGCTGCAACTACACATATTGTATCACTAAAATAATGACACATACTCCTGACATTGACGGAATAACATTTTGGAATTTTTGACTTGTGATTACTACAAAATATTTAAAAACTATTTTGCTGCTTGTCCTACCCTGCACAACCTATATGAATCTGAAAATCTGTTAAAAAAGTATTTTTCTAGGCTTTTATTTTCCAAACACCTTCCCTTCTGGAATAAGATTGAGTATTCTCCCAACTTGACCCACAGCTTGATGCTTTCAGTCTCTTTTTTCCATTATTAACATCCAGAATTTAAAAAGATTTAGAACTTTGAGCTTCAGATGCAAGCTCAAGTCTGGACTGGTGAATTCAATCTTCAGGTATTTTTCCTGTATCATACACCAAATTTTAGGAGGTAAGGATATTTATGCCATCCTCACTGAACAACTTAGTAATTTCTGTTTGTTTTTATTTCATCTAGGTCTACAGTCTTCCTACTTTTTGGTGTGCTTATTGCGTTTGTAACCTCTTTCGTTATATAAGGTCTAGAATTGGTGTTCATATCATGGTCGTCAGGGCGATTATCTTCAAAAAACTTCTAGACAAAGTCTTTCCAGGTCGATGTTTCTTTTTTTTTTGGTATTTGTGATTTCGTTTTCAGATGTGCCAACCAATTCTCACTTTGACTTTTTTTTACATATACCCTCGGCGCCTTTTATTTTGTGTTGCGTATTGCATTGTATTTTCTCCGGATCCAGTTTTGTATCTCACTATATTTCTCCTGGTCTTTTCCTTTCAATAACCTCCTACAATCCATTCATCTTTTTCGGTAGTTGGGCTATATACATCGTCGATGTCGATTACCTTCCATTAGAAAATAACTTTATCTGTGATATTCTAGCTAAATTTTATTCATTAATCAACAAAGAAATCCTGCAAATTCCTATAAACCTCTGAGGTGAATTTTTTTTCAATTGTTTAATATGTGAGTGATATCACCCATAAACTACATATTTTTAGGAAGAGTTCCAACTGAAATAAAAAATATAAAACAAAATAACCAAATAAATATATTTTAAATTATAGCATAATGTACAACAATAAATCTTACAATTAAAATGGTTTATATAATCTAAATGTTTAATAAAACATCACACAATGCTTTTCTAATCTTTAGATGTTCATATTGACCACCTAGATATTTTAAATTGTGATTAATTCCGAAGATAAAGTGTCACTTTTGAAATAAAAATTATATTCTCATTAACACATAAAAAACAATCAAGATATTGAGAATATTGATATTAATACCATATTTCTGATGTACAATCATAGATTATTTAATTTTGAAAATCCATCATTAAAACTTATTTACATCAAAATTAAGTTAACATGATAAAGAAAAATAACAAAAAGGTACAATTTATAGTTAATACTAAACTCAGAACAAAATAAAAATTTTTGAGTAAAAATATTGTTTTTTCTTAATTCTATTAAAATATATTTTTTATATTTATAAAAATTATGGAATATGGAACTACTATTTATTATTGGAATATGTCTATTGAGAATTGTATCTTTTGTATTGAATAAATAAATAAATAAAATAAATATTAAAATACTATTTTCTTACATTGTGTTATTTATAATTGGAATGTTATAGTTCACCTCTAGATTGATAATCGTCAAATATGTTTTTGACATCCTCAAAAATTTTATCTGCATTATTATTTGCATCAACTCGTTGTACTTGATGTATTTTCTCATAAAAATCTATAACTGGCTTTGTTTCAGTTACGTATGTATTAAAACGTTTTACCAAACTTTCCATATTATCATCTGTTCTTCCGCTACCAGCTGCACCTCTGTCTAAACATCTTTGAGTACAAACATCTAGAGAACAATCGAAGAATAGTACAAATAAAAATTTCACTTTATCTACAACCGTATTTTGCCAACCTTCCATATTGCTTTGGTTGCGAGGAAAACCATCGATAAGAAACTTGTCACAATCCGATGATTCCATGGCTTCCTGCAGAAGATGGCAGGTGATTTCAACAGGCACTATTTTACCATCTTTTATGTATTCATCTATTAATTTTCCGTGTTTTGAATCTGGTTTGGATCTCTCCGCTCGTAGAAGGTCACCTGCGGAAAGGTGAACAAATCCATATTTTCCTACAATCTTCTTACACTGGGTTCCTTTGCCTGCACCAGGACCGCCAAGGACAAATACTACTTTTGGAACCATGGTTCTAATTCTTCTGTAGTTTCAAAACTGTGAACAAAATAGGTCAGTTTAAAAATTTTAATAATGTACGTACAATCATTTTCAAATGTGTTACTCAATCTTCTGTACTGGCTTTGCTGTGATTGCGAATCCCAGGGATGTTGCAATGGCTTTGGACAACAGTTTGTGCAGTCTATACTAGGGAAACATTAAAAAACTTCTCCTAGTTGAATGTGCTTAATCAATGGTTGTACCTCATGCAGAAGCCATTAATGAGCTTTTGCTGGATGGCCAGTTGCATTCCCAAATAGAATATGAGAAGGGAGATAAATATACTATAGACCCATTAGCTTAACATGTCTCCTACATAAATTAATGGAAAATATTTCTGCTTTTCTCTTGAATAACAACATATTATGATTTCTTAACTCAAAGGTCAACTACTACACATCTCCTAGAAAGTCTGCATGATTGGACATCATATCTAGATTATGAAAAAGCTTTTGTCAAGGTACTGATACAAATATTGCTATACTTATTGGAATAAATAGACAGTTTTACTTCACTGACTAATACCTTTGCAGAACGTGTTACAGATATTAACATTCTTATATCTACAAGAAATAAACTATTTTTACTTTTTATATAACATCAAAATCAGCCATCACTCATCCATTGGTAGACGGAGACCGCACTGTTACTTCCACTAGCCAAGGTTGTACATCCTTCTCATCCACGTGACTCCCAAACAATTCCTGAGTTCACTCTCCTACTTGTCATTGGGCCTTTGTCTTGGCTTTATTTTATGCTTTGACTTTCAGAAGATTAATTCCTTTGACCATCCATTTTCTGCTTACCTTCCTAGATTTCCTGCCCAGGTCCACTTCTGTATCTTCACCATCCATATAAAATCTCTGACTTTAGTCTGACCTCTGATCACTAATTCTCAAACCCATCATGTGGTAATATATATATATATATATATATATATATATATATATATATATTAATACTTTTTTGTGTTGTTTGGTGCTTCAGAATATGCGAGGCCTTTAACGCCCATGTCTCACTAGCATATATCACCACAAGCAAAACACATCAAAGATCCTGTGTTTATAACACAAAGCTATCCACAACTTAAATATATTACTTAGACGTCCAGTTACACTCCATGCAAGTTTTGTTCTTCAAGTCATCCCCAAATAACTCCATCCATCATTATAAGTTGGTTTCAATGGATACTAAGATTCATCCTAAGGCCAACATTTTTACTGTCAGAATCTGGATCAATCATTATTTCTTGAAGCTTTTCGATAGAGTGTGCAAATAATAAGATATCATACTTTTATGCTCTTTTGTTCTCAATCCACAACTACAACTTCGTCTAACACCTTTTTAAAATCAAAAGATTCCGTTACCTAATGTAATTTGACATTTGGTGTGTCTTTTATAGGTATTTTGTATCAGTTGTACATAGGCAGATGGAATAGCATTTTGGATCAAAGCTTTAATAGCTGCACATGTTTTGATCGAATCCGTGCTTTCTCGTAATCTACGAAAGCACAGTAGAGTGGCAGGGTATACTCTTTACATCTAGATATCAATTCCCGCAGCGTGTGAATATAGTCAGTAGTATTTGTAGGTATATATACTATTTCTTTCATAAATACGAGATTATTTCGTGGCAAACTTTTGGGGTAGGCCAGTGGGTGGTGTTTGAGTGGTTGAATATACCAGATTAGACCAAATGGTGCCTATTCCAATACACACAAAGTTCTGAGTGGTGTGCTGCAGGGTTTGGTTCTTAGATCCCTGTCCCTCATTGCCTACATCAGTGGTCAAAATAACAACCAACATAACCTTCATAAATAATCACAAGACGTCCAATTGAATGACAAACTATGGCACAACAGATGGAAATTAAAGTTATATGAAAGTAAATATACTGTACCTACTGGAGAAACCCGATCCAATTAAAGTGTCTAATTGGTATAACTAAACAAAATGATCTAGGTATTACGTGTGCTGCAAAGCGACTTTGATCAAATTTTGAATGCATAACACTAAAGTAGTACAACTTACACTGAACTTATAGGGTATGCCATTTGAGTGAAAACTCAAATATTGTAAAATTCTTATATTGACCTTATATCTGAAAGTATAATGGCTCAAACGATAGCTTATATACTAAAATAGAATAGAATAGAGCGTTCTTAATTTATTTTTAAATTCTTTCATTGACATGTCTCTCAAGTCCACAAGCAGATGCTTGTATATTCTCATGGTTTGGGTCGGATACTGTCTCTGGATCTTACTTAAGTAAGTATAGGGTACCTGGATGTTTTCTTTATAACGAGTGTTGTATTAATGGATGCTTCTGTTGTTTCCTGTGTACATATGTTGCTCATTGGGTAATGTAGATGTCTATCAAGGTCAGTGTTTTGTACCTAGAAAAATATGACCGACTTGTTTCCCTCCTGGATAGATCAAAAATACCCCTTACACAACATTTTTCCAGCATGAAGATCCTACTAGCATCTACCCCATTTTCCCAGAACATAAGGCCATAAGAAAGTCTCGAGTACACGTGTGCATTATAGACTGACAAGGCTACCTCTACACTAATATGCTCATTTAAAGTCCGTAGAGCATAGGAAAAGGAGCTCAATTTGGGTGTGAGCTGTTTGACGTGTGCCCGCCAATTCAAACCTGAGTCCAGTGTACCCTCAGAAAATTAGTTGAACTAGCATATGGTATAATATCTTCTCCAACTCCAACACTGCCAATTACCCCTTGTCAAGCTGAGTACCTAACAATAGTAGTCTTGGACAAGTTCAAATTTGCAAGAAGCAAGTTTTCTTCTATAGGTTCTTCCAACGCATCATCATTAGAGGCCCTGACAACAATGGTTGTATCGTCAGCATACAAGGACACAGCAACTGGTAATGTCATTGAGAGATCATTATCTTAGATGACAAACAGTAACGGTCCAAGAATGGATCACTGCGGCACTCACCTTTTGACCATTAACCAATCAGAAATTATGGTAGGATTTCAACAAATTCAATGCAACTCCTCGAATATCATACGCCTCCAGCTTCTGAAATATTATGGCATAGTTGATGTTATCAATGGCCTTCGACAAGTTCTGTTTCAGATGATGACCCCATATGAGTATCCCGTAGGTTGCTACACTATGGAAGTTTGCAAAGTAGATATTTCTTGTCACTTCTGGTGTTAAATTTCTGTTTATTATCCTTATGCAATAGAGTGCGCTGGCCCGAATTTCTTTCAAGTATTGAATATGGTTTGTTCATTTTAGGGTTTCAGAAAACTTTATTCCTAAAAATGTGACAGATTGTTTGGGCACATTTTCGTTTTGTTTTGTATATTCATGCACTTTCCAAGTTCCAAGGATAGGTTGGTCTGTTCTTTTAAAGTGTTTAAATTTTTGTTTGTATTTACAAAAGAAGTGTCATCAGCAAACGGACCTATAGTATCCGCTCTTACACCCTGTGTTATGTCATTGTTATATATCAAAAAAAGAATTGGCCCACGAACGGATCCCTGCGGCACTCCTCTCTCTACTAGTCTCCAGTCTTCATTTTTCCAGGCAACTTGTTGTGAGCGATCCCTCAATTATGATGTCATAAACTTATGAGGAATACCACGTATACCATAATTCCATATCTTGTCCAAGAGTATCTCATGGTCCACCATACCGAAAGCTTTACTCAGATAGCAGAGGGTGATCTCAGAGTACTTGCCACCATCCTCGTCAAAACCTTTCAATATTTGACTGATAATATCTACCATTGCTAATACGGTAGAATGATTCTTTCTGTAGGCATGTTTGTTTCCATTAATTATATTATTCCTTTCCAGAAAATGCATTAGCTGCATTTTAAAGGCTGTTTCAAACACTTTTGAGATTGCCGGTAGTATTGATATAGGCCTATAATTTCCGCATGTGTCAGCATCGCCCTTCTTTAGTATTAATATTACTTTTGCTTTATTTAGTACGGTTGGAAAAACACCATCCGTCAAACATTTATTTATTAGTAAAGTCAGTTGCATTCTTATACAACTGCCTACTTCCTTCAACATAATTGTAGAAATATCGTAAACATCTTAAGTTGGCTTCCATTTTATTCTGTTTTTGATATTTAGTATTCCTTGTGTAACTGGTTCCAAGAATAAGGAATCCACAGTGTTTTTTATTTGTAGTCTTGTTGCGCCCAGTGTATCTGATACCTCAATTAGCTCGGTTTTTCCAATGTTTGAGAAATATGTGTTTAGGCTATTGGCTGTTAAGTTCCTGTTATTTTTCTTAAGATTTAATTTCCCTGTTTCTTGTTTCACAACTTTCCAGGCGGCTTTTTGTGTGTCAGAAGATTTTTCAATAAAAAGACTGTTTGCTAGTCATTTTTGCTATATCGACCTTACTTATATAAATATATATCTTTGAGATCTCTATACATGTCTCTATAATGTAAATTTTATGTAACTTCAAGAATTGTGTAGATGGCATCCAATGTATTTTTCGTATGCTTTAGGTTATCTATATTCCAATCTATTTTTGTTTTTGACTGTTGCTCCTGTTAGAGTTTCAGGAAATCCTTTAAAATTTTTATGTAGCACATTTGGAAAGCTTTCAAAGGCTTCCTCCGCTTCTATGTCATTTTTGTATATCACACTCGGTCTGCTGACTGCATTAAGTTTTTGAATATCTGAATGTTTTCCCCACTGAAGCGCCAGATTCTTATTAATTGCTGTCTTCCCATTTCAGATTCATGCAGTGTGAAGTACAAACACTGCCCTTTGTGATCTGCTATGTGAAGATTTTTTGTCTCTGTCCAGTAGTTTTCTTCAAGAATGTTTGAGAAAAAATTGTCTATGCATGAATGACTCGTCTCTGTTACTCTTGATAGCTCTTTAAACAGTGGACGCATACCATTTTCACGCATGACTGTCAAAAGATTTTCCTTGTTTGTTGATTGTACAAGCAGGTTCACATTATAATCTCCAACGATAAATATATTATATTTAATAAAGGAACTTGGTATTTCTTTCATCCATGTTTTCCAGGAAAATATCTAGGTTTCCGTATGGCAGTCTTTACATTCCCACCACTAATGTATGTGTAGTTGGCAGTTAGGTTGCACACATTTTAATTTGTCCTTCAATGCAGTACTTTTGCATGTCTTTTTCTTTGGTAATCCAAGTATTTTTTGTCATTATCATAACACGTCCACCACCGCGAGTTGATCTGCAATAGGCAGCATCCAATTTGTAGCCTTTTATATTATTATATTGTATTGTTTGCTCTACCTGCCAATGTTCCGTGAAGCAGAGCAAGTCTATATTGTTCAGGTTCTGAAGTGTTAGTAGTCTGTTTTTGTTTGTTAGAGATTGTACATTATTGTTTAATATATTCAATGTATTTGATCTTTTCGTACCTGGATTTATTTTGCTATTATGGTTTCTGATTTTTGTTGGGGAATTTGTTTGTCTAAAAAATATTTACCAATGAAGAAGTTGAAGTGTGTGTACCAAACACCCGCCTGCCAGAAGTCCTCTGCGTAGATGGTCTCCTTCAGAGCAAGGTCTACTCCAATCATAAAGATTTTGTTGCCTGTCATTGCCTGGGATTTTTTATGTTTAAGTGTTTTACATATGTTTTGTCTGCATTTGTGTTGCTCTTTTGGGCTATGTATTGCTTGATATGGTTCTTTGTTACGTGGTTTGGATTCTTGATATGTGTAGCCATATTTTTTTCTCTGGGTTCCCGCCCCAGAAATCCGCTCACATCTTCTCCATTTACAATTTCTGCCTTACTTACGTATATTTTGGGTGTCTTCTGTGAGCCTTTCCTATGTACAGTATTTTCACTATTAACTACAGATTTATTTCTTGGATTTTCTTCTTTTTTTCATCTACTTCTATCCAGGGATCCTGTTTAGGGCTTTCATTATCCAGATTTATTATTTCTTGGAGTTTGTTTGTTGTACAACCACCTTAGTGGGTGTGTTAATAAACAGAATATGCGGTACTGGAGTGAAACATCTCCCAGGATACTTCATGAAAGGTCCCTTCATTCGGATCGTGTCGCGGTATGGTGTGCAATTTCAAGAGTAGGGGTCAATGGCCCTTACATTTTTCAGGAAAACGGTCGTGCTGTAACCGTGTATTCAGACCGTTATTTGGCAATGATCCAGGAGGTTTTTTGCCTGCTTTTGAAGAAATGCAACTGGACAAAGTGTGGTTTCAGCAAGATGGGGCCACAGCCCACAACACCAGGGTTTCAATGGATTTTTTGGGACAAGCCTTCCCCAGGTGGTTGATCTCCCTGAGAGGGGATGTACTGGCCTGCGCGCTCTCCTGATTTAGCCTCCTGTGATTATTTCTTGTGTGGTTATCTCAAATCCCTGGTTTATAATGATCGTCCACGAACCCTGGAAGACCTACAAAACAACATCCGATCCAAAATTGCCAATATACCTATCAGCGTGCGTGAACGAGTGGACGGAAACTTCCAAATTTGACTGAATCAGTGTATTGACAATGGAGGGTGACATTTACAAAATATTATTTTTAAAACGGTGTAAAATCAAATCTCCTATGTTGTGTGACAGGAGAAAAATAAGAATAAACAATTTTGAAACGTGTACAGTTTATTTCATTTTCAAAAAAGGAATTTCCCACGCCCCACCCTGTAGTACTGCGATATCACTGATATTTTTTGCACTTTCAAAAAATTTAAAAAAATGTTGTTGCTTGAGGTATATTTTTCATTTTACTACTAATGAGAATAAATGTTTATTTCTTAAAAAATTTATTAGGATGCTTACACATTTTATTACATATATAACAGTAATTTATTTTGAAACGGATTACACAGCTCATATTTCTTCATAAGTAATATGGGCTGCTGCTTTCAAAATCCTTATAACAAGGACTAAATTTAATACGGTGAATATAATCAATCTGCAAAAGTAAAACGCTAAGTTAAACGAAGGTGATTGAACGGTATCTACAAGATGATTATCATTAACTACTTCAAAATCCTCATACATTGCGCCAACTAAGTCCAGCCAATCTTGAAAACTTTGTATAGCTGCCACATGGCTAGCTAAGAAAAATGCTCCACATACATCCACAAGAATAGAAATAGATCCTATAATTGACCAAGGAAAATATATAAGCGCAGCCCTACTTCCTGATATATTTGTAAAAACTGCGAATATCAACAACGAAGATGTTCCTATCCATAAAAAATCCAAAATTATATATACTTTCATCATCATGACCATAATAAACCTCCACTTTGCTACAGGAGGGAATTTGATGTACGTGGCTAATTCAGTTACATTCATGTCCGGTGGAAAAATATTTTCTAGATGTTCGAATCCACAATATTCTTCGTTGTAAAAGTATGTAACATACATGAGATTTATGACAGTCAATTTTCTGTAGGAACACGTAGATATTAACACGAGAGGTGGTATCACATGTATAAAAGTTGCTGATAGTGTTATAAAACCAGCAAATGATATGCAGCAAGTATCGCTAAAACCAACTGGAATTTTATTAAGTTTGGACATATTTTGGCCCTCCAATCAAATATTGACAGCCACTTTTACAAATTTTAAAATCCCAATCAACCTATATCTTCTTTAAATACATCGATGCCAAACCATTCATATAACAAAATTTTCAGGAATTTCTGTTAAAATCTATCATTAGAATTTACATTAGTTTTATTGCAGATTAAAATGTCATAGTTAATGTCATAATTTGACAAAAAATCCTTGTATCCATTTGACAGAAAATTACAAGATATAATGATTTTTAATTATGAGCGTAAACTATCATGGCAACTGTAGCATTGAAAATATTTTAAGAATTGGATAGTTTCCAGCCTTTGTGTTTAATTATGCTAGCACTGGACAATTTGTTTCCTAAGTTAAAAAGGTGAATCTGATGGACTTAAATGGTGCTGTAACAGTAATTAACTTGCATTAATACGAAAGTTCCTTTTATTCAACCTTCTTTGATAACTCGTAAGCTGTTTCAGATAGAAATAAACCTTCAATACAAAATTATTATGAACTATGCAGGTGTGCCATGTTTTGAAACAGAACACACCGTAATTTTAGCTCTAATCTCTTTTACTTTTAAAACTCTTTTGTTAATAATGTCATATCTCTTGTACTTTTTGAAATACAATGGAAAACGTGTAACATGAAATTGAAGGGACCAGAAAAAAATTTCGACTGAACTGAATTTCGTGTTAAACAAATTTGAAAGTTTTAATACATAGGTATTATCAATAACAATAAATATCAAAATTATCAATAACAAAAAAAACATGACATTTTTATCAAATTTTTCTTAAAAAAAATCCTTAATATTTTTTTAGCACTATTCGATATAATTTTGGAATTATGAACTGTTCCAAAATAATGAGGCACACTTTAAAACATTTTGCGCACATCCACAGCAGTAGGAACCTCTAAAACTTCGCCAATTTCATCGTCACTATCATCACCTTCAGATTCCGTTGGCCGCACAAGATTCACTATGTCGCCATCACTCATCAGTTCTGCGATATTTATGTTATTGTCCAGTTCAATACAGTCATTAACATCAATGCCCAAGTTAAGTGATGAGGTAACACGGGTAAACATTTCACTTAGTGTTGGGTGCATTTCCACTTCAACAGAAGTTTCGGATTCGGGTGAAACAGCATCTGTAGAAAAACCTGCATGGCGAAAACAATTTTCAATGGTTTTCGAGGTAACCAAATTCCACTTAGAACCTAACAAATGTAACGCATCTAAAAATCAATGCCAAATTCTTTCTTAGCTTCTATAGCAGCTAAATACTTCCGAAACAATAATTTTCTATAAAAAGCTTTAAATTTTATTTTGCCTTAGCTGTAAGATGCTTGTTGTATTTGCCTGTAAAAATATTAACTTAATAGCCTGCAAATTACGGACGGCAGGGTGAGCAGGACAGTTATCGACTATCAGTGCAATTTTGCGTTTCTTTGATAACATTTTTTATCTAATGTCATCAGTCACTCTATGAAAATACAGATATCATCCATGCCCTTTAATTTGTTGCGTATTCTACAGGCAATTTTTTAATATCTTTGAAACATCTCCTCTTTTCCTATCACAAACAAGGTAATTTTTCAGAACCATTTAAATTTCACGCTACCATTATTGAAATTATCTCTTTGGATTTCTTGCCAACAGAACAATTATTGTCTTACCTGGCAAGCAAAGGTAAAACAGTCCAGTTTTGTCAGCATTAAAAATGTCTTTGGCACTATAGTCTTTAAGTATGGTAGGCAAAGTAGAATTTATTCAATCTGATGGCATATCACTTGACACTTGCCGCGATTCTTCGCATACACATTTAAAATCATATGCCTCTTCTTAAATCCTTCTTACCAATCAGGATTGGAAGAAAATTGAATCCCCATTTGCACCGCAAACATATCCGTATTTTTCATTAAATGGGTCCCTGAAATTGGAACATTTTGAGATTTTGCTTGTTTAAATTAAATAAGCAATGCAGCCTCTAATTCTTCATGTTTCGCTATCCTCATGCGTTTTCTATCAGGTTCGTATTTACTGCGCTCAAACATTTCTTTAATTCTGGTTTGATTTTTATATTCGTTGACAAAGTTGAATTTGGTATAACATAGTTTTTGCCACTTGCTGTTTTCGACATTTCACCAGCCAACTCTTAAAAGTTGCATTTTTACTTTTATGCACTTTATTTTCCATTTTCTTGTCAAGATTAATCAATAAAATTTCAGAAAAAAAACAATTTTTGTTTAAATCATATGTATAGGGCCACTTTTCATCCATTTGGACCTAATAGGTGCTTAATTTGCTCCCTCAAAAATAAAAAACGATCAGGGAGAGACAGGGTCACACATCTTGACATCAAGAGGTCTGTCTAAAACAACAATTTCTATCACAACACTAGAAAAACGGTTTAGCAATCGCAATTGGAATGTCTTTCTTAGGTTGTCAAACTCACTGTTCATCTTCTTAGCATGCTTATCCATTACTGGATGTTGGCTATCCACAACACAATCTTAACTTTGTTAGGGGCATTACGGAACAATTCAAACTCACACAAAACTATAACATTAAAAATGTACATCGTTCAATAATGGGTCATCTGTCACATTTGGAAACATACAGAGAAAGTTTTCATCTGGTTTGTATTAAAATGCTCAACAAGGGGAGTGAATGTGTACCCATCTGATATTGTCGATACTTCCAAGAAATCTGTCGTCAACATTTCGTGTTAAAGAAAGAATTTCATATCATTTTAGTTCTCTAGACAAAATAGTTATTTCTTCTTATGCGATATTTTCGAGTTATCCGTTTCAGGTAAACAGATTTCAAATGTATGGGAAAACGTAAGGATCAAATGTGCAAAGTTGGCCATGGAAAACAAAAGAATTACTGGTAAAGTATATAATGCTAAAAAAATAATGATAATTTAAATTATGTAATAATAGTTTTCATACCAGGATTATTTTATGTATAACAAAAAATAACACAAATTGAATAGTTAACTTTATTTAAAACAAACGAAAATATACTAAATAATCACAAATGATAAAAATAAACCAAACTTTGTGAAAACCTGTATCCTAGCTATCTAATGAACTGATCTTCCCTGATTAATTCATCGATTGGAATATTAAATAAAATAAACTTTTCAGTTGAAGAACTTACAGAACAGGAAAGAAACTCGATACTAAAATTTTATTATATGATTTAAATTAGAACTTTGTAGCATTCATTTGCTGGTGCTTTATTTTGTTTTTCATGGCCAACTTATATATTTGAAGTAATAAAACTATTAATATAGATCAGGGATCCCCAAACTTCAGTCAGCGGACCAGCGAGAGCTTTTTTATTACAAAAAATAACTTTAGAACATACGATCTTTTTAAGCAAAAATATTTACACGCATCGATGTCCGAACGGAATACGATGTGCTGTTAGCATTACGCGTGTTCACTCTGACGTTATGCGTAAGGACAAATTACGTGGGTGAGCTTGTTGGGATTTAGGAAGACCATTTTTATACTTTACCGTTTCGCGATTTCCGCGTATGAGCCTACGCCACTAGCATAGGTTATGACTGTCTGGCGTGAGCGGTTCCGCCCATACCAACAACACGATCTTCATAAACCACACCGCTCTACGAGTGGAGCATAAAAATGCCCGAAGGATGCACCGGTTGTGCTCGACCGGGGATTTACCTAGCTAAAATAAGCTAGTGCATCCATACCTTATCAACCGTGACCAGTTTTACTCACCAGTTGTTACTGTAATAACGTAGGATTGTTTGTTTTACGCCGTTTATTTTTAAACATATATATTTTCTCTTCTCGTATTTTAAGTTAAAAAAATGTCAATGTCAAAGGAGAGAAAAGTTGACAGTGTATGTCGGGTCTTTAATGAACAATGGACAATTAGTTATTCTTTGTGCAGTTCAAGACAAGTGTTTGTGTATTATTGGTAGAGAGTCTGTAGCAGTGTTCAAAGAATGCAACTTGAAAAGACATTAAATTCGACAAATTTTAAGGAGAATTATGTTCTAAACGCTACAAGATCTGAAAGATAGTTTAGTAGGTCAACAAAATGTTTTCAAAAAAGTTGCAAATGAAAATAACACCTCGTTAGAACTAGTTATAGTGTTGCGGCAATCATTGCTAAAGAAGGTAGGCCGTTTAGGAACAGTTGAAGAAATAAGTCCAAATGCAATAAAAAGTTTTGCTGGTGTCAGCAGTCACTAGGAGAGTTGAGGATTTAGGATTAGATATCACTCTTCAACTTTTTATCAGTGGAATAAATCAGAATTTTGAAGAAACTGAAGAACTAGCACCATTCAAGAGTTTGAAGGGCAGTACTACCGGAGAAAATTATTTTTGGTGTAACAGAAATAATCGAATAAGAATTAAATTGCGAAAAGCTTACTAGTGTAACTACTGATAGCACGAAAAGTGTGGCTGGTTCTAATATTGGTTTAATGGGAAGAATTAACAGATTATTTGATACCAAAAGTATTCATCCACCTATCAGTTATTTCTACTGTAAATTATATAAGAAAGGCTGGATTGAATCATTGTCAGTTTAAAAGTTTTCTAGAAGATATTGAATCTGACTACGATGATTTGTTGTCCACAGTGAAGTGCGGTGGTTAAGTCGCGGCAAAGTGTCAATGGTTTTTTGAACTTCGAAATGAAATTGATATATTCAAGATGGAAAAATCAAAACCAGTTCCAGAACTTTTTGTCCCTGCTCGGCTGTGGGAACTAGCATTTCTAACTGATTTAACTGAACATCTCAATTGTCTCAATGTAAGTCTGCAAGGAAATAAAAAACTTGTACATGAACTCTTTTTTGAAATTAAGGCATTTCAAACAAAACTAGAACATTTTAAAAACCAAGTGAAACAAAATATGTTTTTCACATGTCTATTGCTGTGATTATTTGTGGAAAACTATGTCAACTAAATTTAAATTTTTACAGCAATGAAAAATCATTTATTTTATTTCAAAATCCTTTTGAGATTGTTGCTGATGACTGATGTAAATATGCAACTAGAATTGATAGATTTGCAATCAAACAATACTCTAAAGCGGTTATTTAAAAATTAAAACTTGATTATTCTTTCTTGCCAGAAAGTAAATATCGTAATATTAAGAATTTTGCTAGAAAAATGATTTCCATATTCGAAAGGACATACATTTGCGAGAAATCATTTCCAGAATGAAACATATTAATTGAAAAATCCGCTCAAGATTAAACGAAAATCATTTGAAAGATATTTTAAAAATAGGTGTTTCTAATTCAACACCTAATATTGATAAAGTAATTCTGGCAACAAAGAAACAAGCCTGTAGTTCTCATTAGCCCTATTTCAATGTCGGTGGTGAATTAAAATATCAATATTATTTTAATTTGAGTAGTTTATAAAATATTTATTATCATTATTTAGAAAAATTTATTAGTTTAGTTATATATTGCAATTATTAGAGTTTAAATTATTGTTAAACTTATGTCGTTTTCTATGTGAATAAATTGGCCTTATCCTTAATAAGTTTGGGGACCCCGAATATTAGATATATCAAAACATTATTAACAAAAGTTGAGTTTTAGAAGGAAAAAAGATTAGAGTAAAATTTAGAAAAATTGACTGTCATTTGAAACTTTACTTTATTGTCAACTCTAAGAAGAACAACTGTACAATAAAATAGATTTTTGTACATGCTAAAAAGAAGAGACATATTTTAATTAAATGCGTTTTAAAAATTATAAAATAAAAAAATAAATTATTCCAGCATATGTAATTGAAACATTGTAAATATCTCACAAATGATTTCGTTTAGATATAGAAAATATTTATAACTATCAATAATTCAGAAATGGAAAAATAAGCAAGATTTAATTTAAAAGAAAACGTTTAATTTTGTCTTTCTGCACATTTTGTACGTAAAATTTATTTTTATCTTAAACAGCTTACGAATTATCGAAGGTCGGATATAAGGAACACCTATATTTGGTCTGGATGTTCATCCTCCCAAAACAAACCTCTGCCTAGAATTATAATTAAGTGTTTTTTAGCTGGTACACATCTAAAAAAATCATGAAGGTGACTCCTATACATAAAAACGATGATACCAAAAAATTTAATAATTCATTTCTGTTTAGTGTTCCAGATGTCAGCTTCACTGGTGTTGTCGGTGAAAACAATTTGAAAGGAAATGTAATAATTAGTCAAAAACCAAAAATTGCACCTATTAAGGATTTGTTTTCTACAACTTTGGATACTGTTATGTGCAGATATTCAACATCATCTGGTGATGAAGAAATGGAAGTGAACATGGGTGATTTAAATGACACAGTGATTGAGAAAAATAAAGAAGATCGACTATCTCCAGTAACAATTTAAATAATTTATCTTGTGATATCCATTAATATTAACAGTGATGTAAATTTTTTCTATCATATTGGCTACTCTATTCAATTATTGAGCCATACAAGGTTGTATATTTTGTTTGCAATATTTTTAGAATTTGAAGTTTTTGTTTAGATAAGCTATTTTTGTAATTTTTTAAAGAATATTAAATAGTACTTACTAAATGTTGTATTATTATTTGCACAACCATCTGTTCTGGCACAAATTATTTCTGACTGATGATACTACTAGCTATCCCTACAGTGACAGAACATCACATTTCATACAAAGAAAGTTATTGTAGGGATTGAAACTAAATTCAGGAATATTTTGAAGCAAGGAGTTTGATATAACAAGAAGATATAAAATTTCTTTTTTGATTCATTTAATTCAATCAAATTGGGGTTGAAGTTTCTATTTATCCCAACAATATTAATTTCAGCTATTTGGAGGACCTTCCAGACTCGTTACTGACTTCCACTCGATATCAACCATCTGAATGGAACTGCATCCTCGCCCACACCTCTCACTTCAGCCCTTTATTATATAAGCATAATTCGCCTGAGTCAGGGTCAGTATGTAGATTTCATTTGTTGACGTAACATAACTTTCCTTGACAATGTTTGTTGTAATAGTGGAGGCACATTTCAGAGCCTTTACAAGCTTCCGTCCGGAAACATATTTCCTATACATAATAGCCTGACTCTCCAACACGCTCCTGGAGAGCATAATGAAGCAGGTCTTTTTACTTATATGTAAAGTAAAAGAAAGAGCATTAGGAACACTTTATGTTCTATTGTCAGAGTTTCATTTTCATCAGACTGCTATACTGAGTTCTGAGGAGGGATGGGACAAGACAACTAACTGTCATACTATGTTCTGAGGCATAGGGACTAGGCAAGACAACTACAGTAAATTCATAACGGTTTCGGGGTCAGTATAAGCTAGGAAAATAATTGGCTGTAGATTATTCCTCTTATTAAAAATAACTACTTAGTAAGGAAAAATTATGGTCAGAATTGAGAATTGTTTGTTAAATTGGATACCTACTGGCGATGAGAAGAAGTGACTTAAAAAGAAATATAGAGAATATATGAATGTAAAATAAAATCAATAGAATTGTATTTTCAACTTACTGTACCTTACAACAATAAAGTACCTAACTGTAGAAGCAAAATTTGTAAACCAAATTACTAATACTAGATATGCTTTTACTTACATATGGTTGTTATAGTTTTAATTGGAATTAATTGGGTTGCTAATTTTTCAATAAGAGGTTATGTCACGGTCATATGTTTGGTAGAGCATGCAAACTGACATTTAAATTTAGATTACGCAAATACCGGCGCCATCACCGATTTTCGTCTAAAAATATGAATGAAGTGACTACCATTTGCAATATAATCACATCTCTTACACTCATATAGTAATGTCTATCTAGATATCTTACTTTATTACTATCATTCCTACTTTGAGCATTGTTGTATTGGAAATAGTACTATAATGCTATTGTTGTAAAATATGTATGAGTATGAGTTTTATGAATGAATTTAATGTTAGAAATTGTTATTCATTTCAAATGTTTCGCAAGAAATTAAATGAAGACTGAAAAGTAATATTAATAGTTATAAATTGATGGGGTTGGAATAGAAAAGTTATAGGCTTGGAGGAAAGAACTTCTTGAATATAAGTAAGATATTTGTAGTTTTGAGAAAAGATACAACCATTATTTTTATAGTTTTGACATATGCAAGTTCAAGGATGGAAAAAAATTAAATTATAATCAGCTGTATAAATTTTTGTTTTTGTACACATTTTATTTAACCAAATAGGGGTTTCCCCAGTTTGAACTAGCCTTGACATAAACAACTGGACATTACTGCTAACTCTACTAGGTAATATGTCCCTCCTGTTCAGTGCGATCTAAATATTGGTAGAGAACCAAAGATTTAATATCTTTACATAATTATTTAAAACACACAAATATATATATGTGTATATATATATATATATA